>JANHFT010006681.1:0-36606 GCA_032467955.1 Pseudoxenodon macrops | reverse complement strand
GAGAGAGAGAGAGAGAGAGAGAGAGAGAGAGAGAGAGAGAGGTGGAACTTGGACCATCCATCAGCCCTCAGATGGAGAGTCAACAGCCCTAGGTCTGTAGGTGACTGATGAGGAAGAGGAGGAACAGCTGGGTCCAGGGCCTGACACACGGATGTGCAGAAGGCAGAGGAGAAGAGAGCAGTGGAAAGTGGTGCGCTTTTCCTTGGGACAGAAGAGCCACCGCTGTTAGTGAAGCCCCACCCTAGCTCTGGGAATAAAAGGCAGGGGGCGGAGATGAATAGACGTGGCAGACAACTATTCATCTCCCTGCCAGACAGACTTGTTAGCCTGTGGTGAGAAAGAAACTTTTTGCTGGGGCTGCTGGCGCTCCTAATAAAAGAATAATTGATTTCACTACAGAGGGCTTGTCGTGTTTGGAGAGTTGGATCAGAACAGAATGCTGTGCTGGTACGGTCAAATGATATAAGAAAAATAACAAACATTAGCAAACGGGACATAAAACATAAAAACAAAGAGAAGCTCAGCTGGATCAAGCCAGTGCCCAACTGTCCAGATCAGTTTTCTCACCCACTCGCCAGGTAAAAGAAGTAGCCCTCCAGTCAGCTTCCTTTTCCTTGTTGGGCTGGGAAGAGCTGGTGGGCCGGTTGTAGCCTTCTGGAGGGCTGCTGGATGTACCCCATGGTTTGGAGACCCCTGGCCTAGAAGGATGCTATGGTTGAGGGTTATGAATACTGTTGATCGTATCAAACATTGCTCCTTCAGGATTATTGCAAGTAGTTGCACTGCAATACTGTCAAGCCACTTTATTTATTCAATGCCACCTACAGGATTATTCCAAATTCTGTCTGTGGCATCTCAGTAGCTTTATTTAATAAGAAGGTATGTACACAGTATTTTATTAAGAAAGGTTAATAATACAAGAGAGAGGGAGGGAGGGAGAGAGAGGCAGAGACCAAATCTTAAACTGCAGTGAAGAGTTCAGACCTTGATATACATTAGCCCTGATGTGCTAGGCAGAGTATTACAGACCCTAGTTCAATAGTCTAATATTGATCCACTTCTGCAAATTAAATGCTCCACTTGAAACACAGGACAACTAATTCTGCTGATGCTCCTATAAAACCACCGGCAGAATCAGCATTCACTCATGCCTCATCTTTCTCCTTCAAGCGAGGGGAGAGAGAGAAAAAAGATACCCATGAATTAAGTCTTTGATTCTACTGGCACAAAGATGCTATGTTTGAAATATTTCTTAATTATAAAGTATCAAAGTGGCACTAGAAGTATTCACTCACCCTGAATACTAGATAATAAAAAGAGTAGATAACCAAAATGTGGCGTGTATGAGGCACAACAAAAGACAGAACAAAGGTCTAAAAACGACAAAATGCTGGAGCAAATGAGAAGCTCTGAAGTTGTCACTGATAAAATTATATTTAGGAAGAGGATTCTGCTGTAATGCATGATGTTAACGGGGACTCAGAGAAGAATCTTGACAGAAGTTGTTAAGCCATGAGCAGATAAGTAGAAGAGAGTATGTTTCTAAAGGTGCTATTTCAAAAGGCAACTGGACTTTGCTTTTCCTATTCAGGTGACCCTGAGGGCAGAGGCATACCTCCAGGTGGCCTCAACGACTCTCAGAAAGAATGCTAATGACCAGATGACTATATAAATCCTTCCATCCTCTCCCATTCAGTCAGAACTGAATAAGCTTCTTGAATGAGAAGCGAAAAGTCTTCAAGGAGAAACTAAATCCAGGTGCCTTTTGAAAAAAAACACCTTTGGGACAACCATGACTTGGATGACTGAGAATCTCTATAGACATTGAGTATGTTTCTGTAGGGATCTGGGCTTGCAGACTATTTCAAGATCAGGAGAAACATCCCTAAACTGAGGCAAGAAGTAAATAGGCATCCAATCTCATTATTTTAGAATAAGTGAACGATGAACAACTCAACCAGAGAAGATTCCAGCAACTAAATTCTTCATTAAATGAATATTCAGGGTCATCTTTAAAAACAGTCTAACATACCACACACAGCAGTGAATTTCCCCCTCTGCTTACAGCTGCAACTGGGGAATTACTCAAAAGTGGTATTCAAGGTCACCAAGACCAGCTAGGATTCCTACAAATGACATTGCTGGAGCAAGGAGCAAAGTTAGACTGTGGACCTTTGATTTTAAGGAAAGTGCAATACAAGAAGCATTACAACTCATTTCATCCATTCCAGTCACCCTTTTGAGTTTCCTTTTCTTTTAAACCAGGAGTGTTTAAACAAAATGTGTGGACTGAAAACAATTAGGCTACAATGCATCTGACCTATGTCATCAACTGCGACTCAACTTTTCATTGTATGTAATTAAATAATTCAAAGCATTTCTTTTAAAGGATTTTGAACAAAGGTTTATGTAGTCTCCCTAAAACTCTTTCCGTCGTTCCTTCTTTTCACTGTGCAAAATGGGACAGCACAAAATAAACCCATTTTCCCTGTCTGGAGACAAGGCAAGATAATGCCGGGGTCATACCATGGACAGAAGTAAACAGGCCTGCCAATTTAATTCGGGTTTAATATTGGTGATTGGAACAGCAAGCAGGTTTGAGGGGGGATATAAACATTTCAGATGCCTAAGAATCTTAATAATAATAGCAGTAGCACTTAGACTTATATACCCCTTAATGGTGTTTTACAGCCCTCTCTACGCAGTTTTCAGAGTCAGCATATTGCTCCCAACACTCTGGGTCCTCATTTTACTGACCTCGGAAGGCTGGAAGGCTGAGTCAACCTTGGGCCTGGGGAGATTCGAACTGCCAAACTGCAGACAGATAGCAGTCAGCAGAAGTAGCCTGCAGTACTGCACTTCAACCACTGAGCCACCACGGCTCTAATAGCTGCTGACTTGGGACTTTTTCTAAGCCAAAATACAAAGCACTGACTTTTCAGGTTCCTCATAGATTGGGGACCTGGATATTTAAAAAAACTAGTCACTCCTATATGAATCTAGCAGGTGATAACATCTTCAGAAGATGTTTTCTCTGAATGTCCCTGAAGTGAAAGCAGGCTGTTATCAGGGACAAAAATATGTCTATTTGATGACAGCTTTGCCAGGTTTGGTCACTAACTTAAATCAAATCTCTTTGCTCATGCTTTCAGTAAAAGGTTATACTGTATACACTAGCTATATTTTCCATCTGGGATTTTATTAATTATATCTAAAAGATCACCGTGGGCTCCTTTTGCTATTTTATAGTCAATTCAGGTTTGGAGATAAAAGAAGATAATCCTGCTAGCTTCTTTGCGAATTTTTCCTCCTTAATTTGCTTCAATGGTGGGATTCAATTTTTTTTAGTACCAGTTCTGTGGGTGTGGCTTGGTAGGCGTGGCTTGGCTTGGTGGGCGTGGTGTGGCTTGGTGGGCATCGCAGGGGAAGGATATTGCAAAATCTCCATTCCCACCCCACTCCAGGGGAAAGTTACTGCAAAATCCCCATTCCCTCCCTATCAGCTGGGACTTGGGAGGCAGAGAATAGATGAGGGAGGGGCCAGTCAAAGGTGGTATTTACCGGTTTTCCAAACTACTCAAAATTTCCGCTACCGGTTCTCTGGAACTGGTATTCAGAACCTGCTGAAACCCACCTCTGGTTTGCTTTAATAAGATTGAAAAGAATGGATGAACAAAGCAAATGACTTCATAGACACAACCAAGCCAAATTTGCCTCTGTACTTCACTAATATTGGTGAACTAGGATAGCTCCGCTATCCCATTTCCCTTCTGAAAGGACATGTCAGGCCTTGTACGACCATCTTGAGTTGAGTCTTGTTGTGATAAAGCAGAGAATAAACTCTTATGCTCCACAAAGTATGCTTGTTACAGATCTTCTTTACTAATTTTAATGATCTTCCTGGAATGTCCTTACATATACTACGAACAGTATCTAGTAGCAGAAACACAGACATTTATGTTCGGATTGAAGATGTATAAACAATGATGATCTTATAGTACCTTCCAGGAGCATCTCCATTTTCATCAATCCGTACTTCTTCTCCCGAGACTCCAGTGAATGATGAATTTAGGAGAGTCTCCAAAAGTTTGCTTCCATCAATTGGCTTCATAGCATCGCAGAGTCCAATGTGTCCCGGGCAAAGGGCATGATGCATATTTTCTAAGCCATGAGCCATAGCATAGATTGCATTGATGACAAATCCCATTTTACTGTCTTGGACATAGTTTTCTTCTAAGCTTTCATTGCCTGTAATCAGAAGACAAAGTATTATTTCTAAAATGAAAATGAATGGAATTTTTTTCAGACTGTTCTTCTACGGTGAAATCGGCATTTTAGGCAGCCAGTAGCTTAAGAATTTTTTTTTTAATTCCACCATTGCTTCAAATACTCCCACCACAAACTCCCCAATTTTTAATCCTCATCTTATAACTGATCTTCAGCATCTCTCACCGGTGGCTATCCTAATTGTTCAGCAGCATTTGAAACATGACAAGTTTCCTTTCTCTGCTCTAAAACAATATGGGAAAATGTATTTTCCAAAATAGTTCTGGAGGCTGTTGCATAGTATCAAAATTTATAGGAGTGATGCACCGGTGAAAGTGATACTTTTATTTATTTTACATTTTGAACACTGAGAAGATTTGTCAATGTCTTCCTAACACTGGCAAACATTTAATCATTCTAAAATCATGCACAGTGTAGCTTGTAGTGATGAAGGTGGCAGTTTTGTTGATTTGTGATATGACTTTTGATGATTTTCCCCCCTGAAGTAATTCTGCTAGAAAATAAAAGCAACAAAAGGAGAAGTGATATTGCAAAACATGGATGATCTTCTTGACAAATAAGGACTCTTGTCTCTGAGTTGCTTAAAGGCTCCCTACTAATAAATAGTAAAATATTAAAGTACAATTAAAACAGAAACACTCAATGTCCAGTTTGCCACTGTAAGAAAAAGAGCTCATCTACTCATATAATTTAATGGAAAATCCACACAGCAGAGGGAATTTCAAAGGTTCAAGATAGGGCTACTAAATCTGGGATGCAACAAATCAAATAATCATGAGATGGCAATAAAGCACCAGCATTTTCTGTACCTGTTACTGCCATCTAGTGGACATCTGTATTTTTGAAACACAGGTACGGCATCTGGCACAATTGGCAATTTGGGAAGTAATTTCAGAGGTGAAGAGTTATTAACAAACCCAAAGGTGGTTTTCCAAAAGGCAACTGGACCTCCTTGGTTTTTGCCTTAATAACATTTTGCTATTCATCCAAGAAGCTTCTTTTCTGTTCTGTTTCTTGGATGAGAAGTGAAATGAGTACAAGGAAAAAAAACCAAGAAAGTCCAGTTGCTTTTGGGATAACCATGACCTAGATGATTGAGAATCTCCATAGCTATTAGCAAAATGTGCTATTTTTGAATGAACCAGAAAATATCCGGGAGCTGGTAAGTGTGATAATATCAAAATGTGGGCAAGCTAGCACAGGTCAAGATCGTCTAAAAGGTGTTTCATGTTCAGGGTTATTTCACCTCCAAATGATTATGTGGATTAAGAGATGAGTAACCAAGCCCATGCTCCTGAAATTTGTCATCAACTGGTTAAATTTAAGACTGGAAGGAAGGAGGAGGTAGAGGAGGAGAGGTGGAAGGAAAGGGAGGAGGAGGAGAGAGGGGAAGTAGGGTAGGGATAGAAGGGCTGCAGTATTTGGAAGGTAGGAATGGTATGAAAGAAACCCTGAAACTTAAAAGATATAAGGAACTGGAAACTGTGAAAGGAAAAAAAAGATATTATTATAAAAGAATTGTATTATGATATGTACAATTTATATGTAAAGATGGAATGTGAAATTAGTTGTATGGAGAGAAAAAACAACTGGTTAAATTTTGGTTAGGGCCTGATGATTCTATAGATTTTGGAATTTCTTTTCACCATGAACCAAATGTCCCAGATGAGTATATATCTTACATCATACTACCGCAGAAGAATGCCTGTTTGCTGTCTGAGAAAACAAAACTCTTGGCAAACTCTCTGCATCTATGGTTCAAAGAAGGACTAGCATTTCAAACCTTAAAACTTGCCTTAAGAAAACCGTGGCTATGTTTTGGAGCTTGATATTTTGATCGTTAGTCCCTTCAAAAATCAATCATGAAAGCTTAATTAAGCATTTCAGCATTCATAACTGTGCCCGAATTATCTTGATCTGATCTTTCTGTGAGAAACCAGCTTGCAATGAAGCACTATAGTATAGTTCATTTGTCATTTTTGCAATTCGGAAAGCAGCGGTCCTCCAGTGACCCATATTGACTGTAGAATAGTACTGACTTCCTTATACCGTGCTGCAAAGGTGAGATCAGATGCTGCTATGTCTGAGCCATATAGCTTGGGAATTTCCCATGCAAGTAAGATATTTGTTATTGTCAGAAGGATGCTTAAGTGGGAAATTATATCTAAATGGTCGCATTACTCATGACTGTGGAATTTGCATATCACGCGTAATGAGTCTGCCACTATATGATTGTTTCATAGATGAACATATCCCATATAAAGTGACTGCATATAAAAGACATTTTAAGGGCAAAATGCATCAAGCATCCTTGGCACAAGAAAATAAATTAACATGACTAAAAGGCCAACAAGAGTCACAGCAAAGATATTCAACTAGGACAGAAGTACTTGATTTTAAAATATTATCAGGCCTATCAAAGACATATTTGTGCTATGCCTAGACTTTTATTATTAACCCCAGTTCTTTATTATTAATACAATTCCTATTGTGGGTTAAGCAACAATAGAATAAGTGTCTTTCTTGTGAAACAACAAGCTGTTTTCAAAAGATTCATGAACATTCCACACCTTAACATATTGAATCCCAAAGTATGAATTAGATTCCTTTGAGTGCATCAAGAAACAGAATTCATTAAACAAGAGAAGGATTAGATCAGACAGATATTGCAATCAGAATTAGCTGACTTTCTTGTGCAAACTTATAAAATACTGGGGTTGCACACCAAACAATTTCTTACCTCATCTTAAAGAAATGTATCCAGATTTGAAGATACAACCCTTAGCACTCCTAAAAGCTTCGATAGGCAGAATGTTTAAAGACGTGATAAAACTTAGTGGTTGGATATTTAGGTCAATGTGAAAGAGCCCAAAATGTTCCTCAAAATGTCACTTCATGGTGACAAAGCAAAATTTTAATGAGGGGAAAAATCTGAATTTTCTTGTGGCCTACGCCCATCATTTCTCCCTATAATTGCTTCCCTGATGCTCCATTGTTTCCTATTATCATTGTTATTTCTAGTCCAATTTGTAACACATTCAATGATGGTGATGCTTTTTAGCCATCTGGATAAGTTCCTCTCTTTAAGAAAAAAAAGAGAGAGAACTAATTTTTAAAAAGAAAGAATAAGAACAGCAGTGACAAGATCACAGTAAGATCATTGTTGTGTTTTAGCAATAATTCATTCCCTGATGCCAGCCAACTTTTAAAAGATACATGTTTAAACAAGTGAACTAACCCACGTTTGGAATTAACCAGAAAGGAGAAAGAAAAGAGATTGGGAACCAGTGACTGGCATAGATTTAAGCCTATATTGGAGTTGCAGTAAACACGTTTGCTACATTTTGAGAAATGATTATACAAGGGGTTTGAAAATTAATTAATTGGCATATTCATAATCAGTCAGAAAAATTAAAAATCTATCCAGAGCTGAGGTGACAATCGATTCCACCTCACAGATTCAGGTATCTCAGAATTTTTGTCTAGTGTAAAAGTATTTAGCAAAAAGCTGTCCTTCCACCAGCATACTTGGTTTTATATTGTTACCTGTCAAACATGGAATAAAACAAGCTGATCGTCATTCAACACTAAACAGCTCAGAAGTCACCGTACTTTTCTGTTTTTCATTACTGAAAGGGAGTGGCATAAATCACATTCCACTCACCAAGGGGGAAATCTGTATAGTCTCTATCCATTTATTTATTTATTCAGCCATCTTGATAATGACATACTTTTTCCTCTCAGGGTCAGAGTTTGAAATTAGGGAAAGTAGAACATTCAGCTTCCATATTCCTTCAGCTGACAATAACACTGACAAGGTTAACATTACAACACCCTAGCATTTCATTTCCAAGGGATTATATCAGAAGCATTAAATGATCAGTCCTCAGCTGATGAGGTTACAACAAAGCAATGTAAAGAAAAATAAAGCGTAGGTTTATTAAGTGACATGCAGGAATTATCCTAAACAAATTGACCTCATTCCTGAGGTAATATTGAGGAAATAGCTGAGGCTGATTCAGGAGTAGATCAGCAAAAAGGCAGGTATTTATCTTTTCCATAGGCACAACTAGGCAAACAATGAATCATACTATAGAGAAAAGTCTTACTTATTACTTAGAATTTCATCACATTCAGTATCAGGCTATACATTATATTAAATATGCAGCAGTGACCTTCCCATCTCCCCTGTGTGCAGATCAGGGTCATTATGAAAGGTCAACATAAATGGAAATCCCCTAAATCTATTCCTTTCTCTCCTCTCCTATAATGAAATCCAACACTTGTAACATTTCAAATCTCCACACCACAGGCAGTTCACAAAATAAAAGAACTCTCAATTTTAAGTACAGGGTGCATTGGACAAGTTTTAGGAAGGGAGTTCCTTGGGCCATCATCCTAATCCAGTTTGGAGCATCATACATTTATTTGGAGTGGTGAAAGGATGACCTGAATGGGTATCTAATACTCACAAATTGTATTTGGACCCTTAAGAATAAAACTGACTTTCCCTTAATGTCAACCCTCCTAGCTAAACCAGACAAGAAACATAACTAGATGAGCTAATTCTACTTTATACATTGACAGAATCTTGAAAGTCTGAAGGTACAAACTTCCTGTTGACAGTTTTAACTGCTTGACCCATTAGGCTGGGTCATTTCTATCTCTGAACATTACATCAGTGGGGACTTCTGCTTCTCTTGTCTAATTATTTTCTAGGCAACATATCTTCCCCTCTTTCCCCAAAGTCATCCACACATCCCATTACTCTTAAGAAATAGCTCAGCATTGTGGCTGCTATTACAAACCTGATATTAATGTGCATTTTTCCTGTGTATATGGCCTCCATTTTTCATGCTAACACCATTATATCAAGGATTCTTGATATAAAGTCATCAATTTTCCCATTCTTCATATGAGATTTTCATATGCAAAGTTCAGGCATATTAGAGGCTTTGTGTCCTCTTGATGGCTTTACTTTTGATTTGACAGGAATGAAGTGTCCATTTCCATGTTCTGTCACACATAGAAATGCAGCATTTAAACTGGGGAATATTTCAAGCATCAAATGCTATTATATATCAGATATCAGATAAACCAGAGATGTATCTCTAAAGGTAGCTTTCTCAGATATTTTGGAGTTTAGATTTAAGCACCCTCTCCAGTCATAATAAGAGTTACGGTAACCGAAATCCAGCACATCTGGAAGTAACCAGTGCAGGGAAAACTGCTTTGACTCCTTTTATTCATTATTTCTTTTTGTTGTTGTTGCAAAATATTCCTACATAAGAACCCTCTCCTCTTGCTTAACTCTACCACCTTGTCCTATTATTATAAAACATCCTTACTTAACTAGCCACCTTCTTAGGAGATCTTGGACATGGCACAGAGGGGAGTGAAATATTGTATCAACTTCCATTAGTGCCTCCAGAAAATTAAAGACCTAAAAATAGAAAAAGATGAAATTATGGTTTTCTCTGATGCCACAGCACTTTTCAAATCCAGAGACTCAGAACTAGTGAAAGAAACCATGGCGGCAGTGTTACACAACACACCCAATCTAACCAAATACATTAAGATTGAAATACCCAGAATCATGGACCTCATCAACCTTTGTCTCACTACCTATTTCCAGTTTTCTGGGCAAATATACCCCACAAATCAGAAGGACATCCTTGGGATCACCAGTCTCAGAATTTATACGGAGACTGTAATGCAGTGTCTAGAAATTATGGATCCAGTACATAAGATAACTCCTTTGTCATGCTAAAAAAGGAGTCACTAGAGAACATACATAAAACTATCAATGTCTTCAAAGGAATAACATTCACAAGGGAAGAAGAAAACAACACATTCCTCTTCTTTTCAACAAAGGAAATGATGGCAAATTAAAAACGTGAATCTGTTGGGAAAAACACCCCACACTAAGCAAGTGCTCTGCTACCAAAGTAACAACCCAACCCTCCCATAAGAGTAAGAACATTATTAAGACAAATACAAATCCACTGTAGAACAACCAGAAAAAAGAAACAGATTTTCTATATAACGTCTTCCAACAAAATGGATTCCCACACAAGTTTACAAAAAAGTGGCTGACCACTTGATCTACTAGAGAACAATCAGCACAAGCTATGGAAAGGATAAAACTACTGTACATCAGAACCATCTCCAAACAAAACATCAGACTATCACAATCACATGGCATCACTGTAGCACACAAACATCTTAAGTAAACCCCAAGACTCAGTAGCCCAAGAAATTAAAAGCAGGAGTCAGCTACTGCTTATGAGTGTAAGGACTGCAACAACTATTGAGTAGGACAGTCAGGCAGAAGACTAGCAGAGAACATTCAGAGAACAACTAGCAGTCAAAAGACACAATAAAAACTCCTTAATCTCACAATACATGGACAGACTCATAGTTTCAACTGGGAATTTGTGAACAAACTTTGTTGTTGTTGGTTGTGAAGTCATGTCCAACCCATCGCAACCCCATGGACAATGTTCCTTCAGGTGTTCCTGTTCTCTACCATTCTCTGGAATCCATTTAAGCTCATGCCTACTGCTTCAGTGACTCCATCCATCTCTACCATTCTCTGTCATCCCCTTCTTCTTTTGCCCTCAATATTTTCCAGCATTAGGCTCTTCTCCAGTGAGTCCTTCCTTCTCATTAGGTGGCCAAAATATTTCAGTTTCATCTTCAGGTTCTGGCCTTCTAAAGAGCAGTCAGGGTTGATCTTCTCTAGGACTGACCGGTTTTATCGCCTTGCAGTCCAAGGGACTTGCAGGAGTCTTCTCCAGCACCATAGTTCAAAGGCCTCAATTCTTTGGCGTTCAGCCTTCCTTATGGCCCAACTTTCACAGCCATACATTGCAATTGGGAAAACCATAACTGTGACTATATGCACTTTTGTTGGCAGGGTGATGTCTCTGCTTTTTAGTATGCTATCTAGCTTTGCCATAGCTTTCCTCCCCAGGAGCAAGCATCTTTTAATTTCTTGGCTGCAGTCCCCATCTTTGGTGATCTTGGAGCCCAGGAAAATAATATCTGTCACTACCTCCATTTCTTCCCCATCTATTTCTCAGAAATTGAGAGGACTGGATGCCATGATCTTAGTTTTCTTAATGTTGAGTTTCAAGCCAACCTTTGCACTCTCATTCTTCATCAGCATCAAGAGGCTCTTTAGTTCCTCTTCACTTTCTGCCATTAGAGTGGTATCATCTTCATATCTGAGGTTGTTGTTATTTCTCCCAGCATTATATACCACCCATTTTCTTGCTTTAGTAAAGACTATCAATTGATTAGAAGATACAGATAGTCTTTGACTGACAACCACAATTGAATCCAAAATTTCTGTTGCTAAGAGAGACAATTGTTAAGTGAATTTGACCCCTTTTTACAACCTTTCTTGCCACAGTTGTTAAGTGAAACCCTTCAGTTGTTAAGTTAGTGAGACAGTTGTTAAGTGAATCTGGCTTCCCCCATTGAGTTTGCTTGTCAGAAGGTCACAAAAGGTGATCACACGACCCCTGCACAATGCAACCATCATCAATATGAGCCAGTTACCAAGCATCAGAATTTTGATCACAAACGTTGTATGAAAAATGATCATAAGCGACTTTTTTCAGTGCCGTTGTAACTGAAGTCACGAAATGAAAGATTGTAAGTTGAGGACTACATGTGTAGTCTTAGCTTTCTAGTTACAGCAATTTATATGTAAACATCAACAACTGATGTTGTTGATATTTCTTCACTTGATAATCCTGTGTTTACAAAATTGCTTTAAGGATTGAAAGCAATAATACAGATAGTCCTTGATTTAGGACCTCAATTGAACCCAACATTTCTGTTGCTAAGTGAAACATTAAGTGATTTTTGCCCCATTTCTTTCCATAGTTGTTAAGTGAATTACTGCAGTTGTTAAGTTAGTTACAAGGTTGTTAAGTGAGTATCTTTCCCATTGATTTTACAGGAAGGTCACAAAAAGTGATCAAATGACCCTGGGATATCCAACCGTCATAAATATTTGTCAGTTGTCCAGCATCCAAATTTTCATTATGTCACCATTGGGATGTTGCAATAGCCATAAGTGTGAAAACTGGTCATAAGTCACACTTTTCAGCGCCATTATAACTTTGAACGGACAGTAAATGAACTGTTGTAAGTCGAGAACTATCTGTAGTAAAGAATGAAAAATAGAGCGGAACAGAGGTCACATAAGAATTTATTAGAAAAGGGCAGAAATGTAAATAATACAATAAAATTAACAAACAAGCTAAAACGTAACAACAAAAGTAAAAGCTAGAGAAATGAGAATAAATCTGTTTACTATCCAATTAAATGTTCAGCAAGCAAATGACACAATAAGGTATAAAATGTTATTTATATAGTAACCACAGCCACTCTGGTTTGTAAATCATAAATTAAGGGGGTTGTTTGTAAAAGTAATCAGTTTTGACTTGTTTAACAAATCATGGCTTACCACCATGTATGCTGTTGATGATGTCACGCATGAGCAAGTGGCCAAAATGTCCAGTTAATGAGCATATAAGCCTTTCCATCTACCTCCATTACGTGATTGAAACATGTTTTTGGCTTATCATGGCGTGCAAACCTAGAGCAACCATCATTTTGGTTTTGCATAAACTAAAATTTGTAATCCAAGATTCTTGCATTATGTCATAATGAGGACTTGGCTCAAGGTAATGTGTAAATCCAGCAAGAGTGTATGTTTCAATATGTATGCAACAAAATTTCATTTTAATGTATGCCAACTAGTGTACATTCAAAGTGACAATAAAGTTATTCTAAGTCTAATAAATGATGCCTAAACAGAACAGGGCTTAGTTCTTTAGGTTTGGCAGAAACAAAACTGCACAAACTAGTTTCTAATGCTAAACAATTAAGAGATGTATAAACCAAGATCACATTCAAAAGCATTTGCCCAGACTTTACAATACACAATTAAATTCCAGAATAGAGCCAGGAAGATTAAGGAGGATTGCAGAAATATTTTAAATATTTTAAAATCTATTGGGCATCAGCCAATCAAACAAATTGCTTTAAAATCCCAATGATTTAAATGCAACAGATTTAAATTATCTTCTTCTGAAAATCAATGGATTTAAGTGATTAACTTCCGGCTGGGTATCACTCAGTACATTTTTGCATGCAAATTATTATCCCTGGCTAAATAAATTATTATTTATTTCCTAAATGTTTTATTGTTGTTGCTATTATTCATGTTCTTTGGGGAATGGTTATGTGTACTAGATGGTTTCCAGAAATCTAGATGACTAACAGATAGCAGACTTTCTATATACTCTTCTGCCATCTAGTTGTCTTTTTTCCCCAGCCCAGAATTGGTAGGTTTTGTTATGATGAAATGAAACTGCAGTATTTATACAATATTGTCTTCATTGGCATCTCCATACTATTCAAGGATAACGGCCAAAAAATCTGGTTAGCACAACACGCTAAGCTATAAAAAAGCAGCCACATTTTAAACGAACATGTTGTACAGATTCAATTTTTTTTTTACTTTGGTGGGCCTGGCTTGGTGGATGTGGCATGGCTTGGTGGGCGTGGCTTGGTGGGCATGGCAGGGGAAGGATCCTGTAAAATCTCCATTCCCATCCAACTCCAGGGGAAGGTTACTGCAAAATCCACATTTCCTCACCACTCTAGGGGAAGGTTACTGCAAAATCCACATTTCCTCTCCACTCTAGGGGAAGGTTACTGCAAAATCCACATTTTCTCCCAATCAGCTGGGACTCACAGAGAATAGATGGGGGTGGGTCCAGTCAGACGTGTATTTACCGATTCTCCGAACTACTCAAATTTTCCGCTACTGGTTCTCCAGAACTGGTCAGAACCTGCTGAAACCCACCTCTGCTGTTGTATAAATGCAGGTCATGTGATTAGTTTATGGTTCAGTATAGTATGTTGTAGAAACCAAGAAAACTCAGGGTTTTGTAATTTACAACTGAACTCTGTTGATGATGTTGACATTTCAAACTAATAGAAGTATTTTGATATTAATGTTGCTACATTCACTAGACTAAGAACTGTGAGAGTCATAGTTCAAGATAGAGGGCCTTAGCAGAATTTCTTTATGGAAAAAAAATGGATATTTATATTTAAGATATTTGAATCGTGAAAAGAGGAACAGTCCTCTTCCTTGCACAGCAATCTCAGTCAACTTAAAATCATTCTAGAAGACAGGATGTACAAGAGTAGGCACTCTACATATTGGAAAAAATGTCATTATTTTTCCCCGTTCATAGAGAAAGGTAGCAAATTAATTTCGCTTTTTAAATTGTCTCTTCATTATAAAATAACACCAAGCAATGTATAATGCATGTAAGTATAACATACATTTGGCTTCTGTAAGCATTTAAAAAAAAAAACATAATTCTTTAGAAATTTCCTGTTTAGCTTGGTCAGATATTCTTCTTTTATGTAATAGTGTGACAAAAAGGGACAGCTCTGAATTATGTCAAGTCGTATATTATTTTGGGGATTGACATATATTTCTGTTTCTAGGCCACATTAGGATATTGGAGGTTGCCTTTGTTTGAAGAACAATGTCATATATCTTAAGAAGAATTTTAGAGGAGGTCAAGGGCTTGAGCTCCATCAAATGTGGAATGTGGCAGGCAGTTTGCTTTCCTCATTATCAGTCCCAAGGAGGAAGGAAAACTCCCCTCTCAGTTTTCCTGATTAATGTTAGAAAACAAATCTCTGGCCAAATATTCTACATATTGAGTTAGTGTTATTTCTTATACAATAAAAGGACCCTGTGTGTATTAATTGTACATGTGAAACATCAAATCTTGTCACCACCAGAAAAGAGCTGAAAATTAAGTTATTTTTGACTTGGGGCAGGGTGATAAAAGAAAATGATCTCTCAATGCACTCACTACTTTAGTTTAACAATGTACTTGTACCTCTTCAGACACTCTGAATGAGAGATTATAACTATTCATAATTTTTTTAATGGATAAAAGACTGGGGTGTGAAAATGATCGAAGCTGTGTGAAATGTATTTAGCAATCTGTATTTAGCAACGGTCTTTCTCAAAATTCTTTAAAAAATCGAAATTCTGAGGTCTGTTCTTTCTTAACAGTGCAGCAATGTACATTTTCTGATATTTTCCAGATGCTTTCTTACATCTGTTTTTAAATGCAAAAAAGGAAATTTCTGGACTTAACCTTCAGAAAAGATCACAGTATTGAGTGCTGCTGGGGTTTCTTTGGCAGGAAATAAATTATTAAATGGTCCTTTCTCAAGCAATATGTTGGCTCCACCTATTATCTGCATAACAGTGAATCAGATCTCTACCTGTGCTACTTCAACATGGGAAGGAGTCTTGGGGACCAACTTGTAAATATACGATACTGCTCGTTATTTACATCTTTTTAGAACAGGGGTGTCAAACTCATGTTGTCACGGCATTGTCATGTGATGTATCGAGACTTTTCTCCCTTCACTAAACTGAGCATGGGCATGGCCAGCACATGACACACCCAGCCCACAGGCCAAGAGTTTGATAGTCCTGCCTTAGAGGATTGTTGAAGCACTTGGAGGTTTATCTGTGTCCTCAGGGTCACCTGAGTAGTGCTCCTGGTTCCTGAAGTCTATATCCCCCCCACTCTGGAAATTCTGGTTCATCCCTTTGGACAACCATGACCTGGATGACTGAGAACCTCTATAGACTTTTAGTTATACAATTTGGGATGAACACCCTTTGAATGGTGTGGGAGTAGTTCATCCTCTGGATTTCCAGAGGAAAAAAATGCAGACTATAGGAACTAGGATCACTACTTAGGTGATCCTGAGGACACAGATAAACCTCCAAGTGCTTCAACAACCCTCTAAAAGGATGCAAAGTCTGCAAGGAATATAAATGCTTCCATTCTCCATTATCCTGTCAGACAGTGGTGGGATTCAAGTAATTTAACCACCGGTTCTCTATGCTAATGATTTCTTCCAACAACCAGTTTGCCAAACTGCTCAGAAAGTTAACAACCGGTTCTCCCGAAGTAGTGCAAACTGGCTGAACTCCACCACTGCTGTCAGAGCTGAAGAAGCTTCTTGGATGAGAAGTGAAATGTTTTCAAAAGAAAAAAACAAAGTCCAGTTGCCTCCTGAAAAAAGCAACTTTGTGACTTTATCCCATATCTTTATCAGCAATGGGGCCTTATTGAAATCTTGGAGATAATTACCATGTAATGGTTGGTAGCATAGCAGTGAGTTGTTGATTACCACTAATAATGGAAATTTGACACTTTTGAAGCCAGGGAGCTTTCTATTCTAAGTGCTAATTATTTTTAGTAGCTTTTCAAACTGTTCAGTTGTAATTTTACAGCTTTTACATTTCTTTCATTTAATAGCTGGGCAGGATTTGTCAGCTCTCATCTGAAGTTCATTCCATACTTAACGGTATAATTCCATAATGGCTCCCCATGATTCCCCACAAGGTTTATTCCTGATTCAAGCCAGTAATCAATATACAGAATTGAAATAGACCTGGCAGTTATGTTTGCTAGCAGGTCAGTTTCCCCAGTGGCTTCAATTTTTTTAAAAAAAAGGAAAGTTTAGAGCCAAGTGTTGAGACTTGCTTGTTTATAAAGCACAGTCACACAATAGATGGAGACAAAGTCTTTCTGTCAATATTTATACTGCATTTCTACATCTTTTCCCTGACTAGCAGAGCTGTCTAGAAGCTGTCAATTTATAGTCGGTCATAAAAACTACAAATGAATCTCTACATGAATCTCCCAGACATCTTTTCAACTTGTTTTATGTATACTAGTTGCACAAATCTGTCTTTGGATAAGGTTTTTTTTTTTTTTTGATTGGTTGCATGCAGCCTTTGCTTTTTTTTTTTAAAGCCACATGCAGACTATATTTATATACAAGTGCCTGAAAAATACATGATATTCCTAATGCGAGTCTGACGTAAAGATCTGTACCAATTAGATTTACATTACAAGCAACCACTGTGGTTCATTTAATCATGGTTTATTGATGAACTGTGAACTCATTTGACTGGATTCATATGTTATACTAAAATATAAATAAACCACATGTGAACCTAGCAGCTGCATCTGATTCTACTATACTAGGCTGATTCTAGACTATTCCACAGCTTACAGCTTAATGTGCCTGGACTGCCAGTGATGGGATGGGGTCCTTCAGGCACTTAGCTTGGCCGCCTGTTTCTGCAAACTTAAACACTCAGAGCCATTTGGACCTGTTTCCCACAGAAAACAAAATACTGGGATCTCTCATCGCTCTCTCTCCCACCCACCCCCACTCTCTGTCTGTCTTTCATCTCTCTCTCTCATCTCTCTTCCCCTGTCTTTCTCTCTCACCTTTCTCTCTCATCTCTCTCCCCCTCTTTCTTTCTCTCTCTATCACTCTCTTTCTCTCTCTCATTCTGATTCTCCTGTGCTCCCTGGTCTCGTGGATGTTTCTTTGGCCTTTGTTGATGCTGGACGCACCTCAGTCGGTTGGGGAGACGCATGCCCCAAGACACTTGCCCGACCCGGCTGCAGCCGATGCTCCGCATCATAATGGACTCCAGGAGGAGATGGGGAAGCCTTCTCCCCCGTGTTGTAGAAAGACCGAGATGTGCGGAGCACCAACAAGGCCCAGAAGAAACTCCCGCAAGACCCAGCAAGAGATGAAGTTTAACTCCCGCTCTGCAATATGGAGCGAATCTCCATCCCCAGCCCTTCCCTTCTCAGGCCAGGTGAGGTGTGATGGTGAGTGGCGGGACCAACCACTGGTGGGCTCAGCTGACAGGAAGCTACAGCAGGGGAAAGAAAAAGCCACTGGTTGCCAACACCGGTTGCTTTGGCCCTCTTGTGCTGCCACCAATCCCCCCACTCCCTTGCTGCAACAGCATCATTACCTCATTCCGGCCCTACTCCTTGCACATTTACCACCTGCAAAGTTGCAAGTTCCATGTACCTCCCTCTACG
The DNA here is from genome assembly GCA_032467955.1 of Pseudoxenodon macrops. Lineage (NCBI taxonomy): Eukaryota > Metazoa > Chordata > Lepidosauria > Squamata > Pseudoxenodontidae > Pseudoxenodon > Pseudoxenodon macrops. The sequence continues at coordinate 18,328 of JANHFT010006681.1, read as the reverse complement.
GTGGAGATTTCCAGCCCCACCATGAGCTGCCTAGCCAGTTCCATATTCCAGAGCTCTACTCACAGGACTGGCCATTGATCATCCCGGAGCAGCTCCTCCACCCAGGTGCGCTGCGCACCACCAAAATTTTCTCACGGACCACCAGTTGGTGACCTCTGATCCAGTGTGTAAGATATCATCCAATGCCTCCAATGGATTTCTTCAAATGTAGAAGTTGGAATTACCTTTTGTAAAGAAGGAATGCTTAAATTATACATTAGGCTTCAAAGCATTATATAATTTGCTATGACATCACACATTGTATAGCTCAGATATCAGCTACTAGCTGCTTTTATCCTGTTTCAAGAATATGTCATGCTAGCAACTGTGATTTAAGGATATTTTTTTATAAGGAGCCACTCATGGATGATAGTGCAGCAACATGTGCAAGCAAGAAAATTATAACAGTGGTAGCGAACAGTTTCATGACTAATACATACTACTGCTAAACAAACAACTCATTTAGTTCCCTTTGTGAAACATTTTACTACCAGTACATAATATACTATTTGAAATTTACATCTAAGACTCCTGAAGTTATAGAAAAAATAACTAAGCTAACTATGAGCTTGAAATAAGCAAATGTTGGTTAAAATATGCAAATCTAGGCCATAATAACAGACTATTACACAGGTTAGTTTCCATGGAAAGTATATATACCGGTATTATTTGAAAATTCCACTGCCACAATATTAAGAGAGGTTTCAAAAATTTGCACATTTTTTGGGGGTGTGGGTGTGGTCTTGGGTTAGCCTGTAACATTGGCTTGATATAGATTTTGGCTTTTTTTTTTTTTTTGCCCTACCCAATGCAACTGCCTTTGTTTTTTCTATATCAAAAATAATTCCAGGAAAACGAGAAAGGTAAAAAGTTGATTTTTTTTTATAAATTATCTTTTGAAAGTTGCTAAGCACAATAGCTTGATTCATGCACAAGATCAAAACTTGGCCTGATTATAGCTGAGTATCGTAGGAACAGGTGATATTGCTTATTCTGTGGTCTCAGTGGAGCACTGTGGAGGCTAATGCTACTCATGGACCTCAAGGCAGCTGAGAACTTTCTATCATATCATATTTTATCATATAGTAAGAGTTGCATGGTTTATGGCATACCCTAAGGACCTTGTGGTATGGTGCCACAAGAGACTTCTTCACCAAGATCACAAAAAAGCTGTGCAGTCGAGTAGTCAGTGTAAACCAAGTGACACAATCGAGAGGCTTTCTCCCATTACCAGACATACTTTGAAGAAGGTATTTGCAATGAGGAAACCTCACAGAACTATGCAACGGAGATGACTTGCTGCTTGCTCTGCAATATTTGCCAAAAATCAAGCAAGGAGGAGGAGACAGTACCCTATGGAGATGACATCTAAGGGAGGGAAAATCAAGAAATGCTCACAGGAGGAAAAGCACGAGATATGGAACCTATTACCATCATCCCCAAATTCCTATAGATTTAAAATCATGTAATTCACAGTACAGGTAGCCCTCGAGTTATGATCACAATTGAACCCAAAATCTATATTGCTAAGTGAAACATTTGTTAAGTGAGTTTGCCCCATTTTACAGCTTTTCTTGCCGCAGTTGTTAAGTGAATCATTGCACTTACAGCATTAAGTTAAAAACTTAGTTGTTAAGTGAATCTGGCTTCCCCATTGACTTTGCTTTTCAGAAGGTTGCAAAAGGTGATCACATGACCCCAAGACACTACAACCATCATAAATATGAATGAGTTGGCAAGTATCTGAATTTTGGTCATGTGACCATAGGGATGCTGCAATGGTCATATATGTAAAAAATGTTTTTTTCAGTGCAGTTGGTAACTATCAACAGTCATTAAATGAACTGTTGTAAGTCAAGGACTATATTTAATTTCTATAGAAAAAAATGAAATTCCATATTTTGGCACAAATTCAAAAATCAAAGCGGTGCAATAACAGAACAAGCCCATCTCCCTCCGTCAGTGACTCTGTGAGGCTTACAGTTTAAAAAGTTATAGTTTTATAAACTATAAATTATTAAAAAATATATTGAAATACTAGAAATATTTTAAAACAAAAAACAGAAATACATCCAAATGAAACATACATAGCAGCCAAGATAATTGATACAAATGGTGTATATAACCATGGAAATTTGGTCTATTGCTTGCAAAGTCTGTTGAATTGAAATTTTACAATAATGTAGCTGAAATATCCTAGATTAACAGGTCCATGTAGCTAAGTAGGCAATATAATATTAACTGCTTCTTATCTTATTAATTCAGTAAAAAGTTTACTTAGTGAACATAACTTCATTATGTTGGGAGAGTAAAATGGATAAGAAACATTTGTTTATATGATACGGGCTTGTTCTGTTATTGCCCTGCTTTGATTCACAGAGGCTTGAATATATTTTTTGAATTTGTGTCAAACTATGGAAATTCATTTTTTCCTGTTTTCTCCAAAAAGTCCAAAAGGAGACTTCCAGTTAGCACTAAAATTAGTGTCTTTTCTCTAATCAAGGCTGTCGAGTGCATCATCTCTGCCAACTATCATATATAAAAACTGTTAGAAGAAATATCCATCTGGGTTCAGCTCCAAGTGGGGGAAAAGACACTGGAAACATGGTGGCTGCTTGGAAAGATCGTTTAATGGTGGACAGCAGGACCACATGTTTGAGGTCCTGGGGAAAAGGCAGTCACATGTTTCAAGATGTTGAAGACCACCAGAAAGGACCATATTGCTGGGAGTGAACCCTCTGTTGGGTTCCACCTTGAGTTTCCTGTTCCTGTATAAAAAATACACTGATTTGTTGTCAGACTCCCAGGGGCAGGGGTCTTAGCTAACTTTGTAGGTTGTCCATCAGGCCTGGTTGAATCTTGATGTAATCTCCCTAGGTGCCATGGGTTGTGTTGCTATTGAGGAAGGTGGGGGATATTAAGAATTGAGTGAGTCTGTTTCCTGCCTAAGGCAGGTTTCCATTTCTCATCCAAGGAAATACAATATTCTGCCTTTTTAATATTTCCTAAAATATTTCATTTTCTAGGAGAGGGGTGGGTTTACTTCCTACAGAACAAAGTATCATATCATTTTTCCAATTTTTATCCATAAACCCCATCAGAAATATCTCTGGTTTTGACTGTACATTTATCTTTTTTATAAAAAATTCCGACTATATATGTGTGTTCAATCCAGAATTGTTTAGTTTTTTTACAAGTTACCAAAAATAATAAAAAGTCCCTTCTTGAAGTTTACATTTCTAAAACATATTCTCGTAGTTAGAGACTACTCAATTGACTGATTTATCTGTATTGCAAGCAGAAAACTCAAATAAAGGAGATTATTTGTAGCTCAGGATTGAAATGAGGGGTCCTTGGTGCTCTCTGAGCTTGCTAGGTAACATCATCAGTGTTAGTAAGGAGGGGGTTTGCTCTCAATTTATATTCTAGTGGCTTGCCTGTCAGTGTTAGTGGGGGTAGTCTTAAGAGATTCTTTGTTGAACTGTTTACTCTTTGGCAATTTCTTGATTGGGGTATTGTTTATTTGATTGTGGGCCTGCTATTAACTTAGGAGTTAATCTATGCTGATCTGAGTGCTGATTGCTGGTGGAGTATGGGTGATAACCGCCACCAACACTGACAAGGCAAGTCACCAAAATATAAACTGACAGCAAACAACACTCCTTAATAGCACTGATGAGATGTTACCTAGTTTGGATAATGAAATTTCTGCAAGAAAACAAGTTCAGAGAGCACCAACTCCCCCTCAAAAAAACTCAAAGTTGTAGTTACAGGCAAGTGCCAGCAGGTGTCAGCAAGGTGTCAGTGAAAATACACTCCACTATAAATAGGCTAAACCCGGTTACAATAGTCTATTATATAGTCCCAACAAATCCAGTTGGTTAGAATTAAAAAAAAAAAGCATTATGGGAAAGCAAAGTCCAAGAAAAATCATAGTTTTAACAACAGATTTTCAAGGAAATTTAACTTTTCTTTTAGATTTAAAAGGAAATCTTCCCTTTTTTGTTAGTAACTTACAAATTTATAATTTATAAACCTACTTATAAATTAGAGGTCATAACAAGCACTCATTCATTGTAACTTTGAACAGTCAGTAAATGAGTGGTTGTTAACTAAGGGCTTCCTGTATTTTTGTGTGTGAGTTTGATTTTGACTGAACTTTCTATCATGCATAAGATAGCTGAACTTACCTACTAGGAGATACAGTACCTGCATAAAAATAAATGTCTGATTCACCATTGTAAAAAGAGGTTGCATAACTGTGTTTTACAGTGACTTGGATCAAAATGTTTTCAAAATGGGGCATATCAATGCAAGGTGTCTACGTTCTCCTGAGCATTTACTACTTTGGAGGTAAGTCTGTAATGATTTATAGCACTGGTTTAACGAGATTGATTTAATATTGTGTTTAAATTACATTAGTCATTTTTGAGTATTAGTTTCAAACAGGTTGTAGAACAAGAATGTAGATTTTAATAAAATTCTATATAGGTTCAGAGTTTTCTACTCTGATGTGTTGGTTATTTGCGGATTAAAACCTTTTGAATAGATACTAATTCAAATTTATTGAGACAAATAAAATGTTAACAGCATGAGACAACAGGAGACTAATAATTGAATCAAAGGACATTAACTGATTTATGACTTGGATTTAGCAAGAGAACAATAAAAGAATTAGTGATCCAAGAGTGATGGGGGACTAACCAGACAGGTTGGTTTAAGCCCATGAGATTCTAGTAGTTCTTAACTTTATTTGGAGTCCCCCTAATTAAGAACAATCTCATTGTCATGTTTTGATGAGCTGCCAACAGCAGTGATATGATGGCATTTGCAGCAAATACCACTGAAAATCTGCATCTGCCCTTGGTAGATTTGATCAAGTGAAGTTTTAGCTCCATCTTTCTATGCTACACTTACCTCAGTGTCAGTAGGTTTACTCATTTTAAGATGTTTGCTCTGGTTATCTCAAAGGAAATATAACCCTTCTACGCAGTTGGTTCATTACACTCTTTAATTACTGGTCCTATTTTAATTCTATAATAATAAAACTATACTATTCTAGTTCTAGAAGAACTTGTTCCTAGAAAACATTAATTCCTAAAATTTAAATAGACATTAATATAAATGGCTGTTATCAAGCTTCTCTTGAGTTTAAAGCCTAAAATAAATCAATAAAAGCCTAAAACTCACCAATTTGTGAGGGGAATGTTCTGTTTCTCCTCAAGACCATGTAAAATTTATGGTTGATTGTTCTCCACCCAAGAGAGAAGTTGACTTTTCTAGTGTAGTTTTGAGAAGACTATTGCTGTTTTCTGTCTTATTTGTTGTTTATAGCAATAATAACTATGTTCTCCAATGGAAAAGTCAATGTAATCATTTCTCTCAGTTTCAGATGGGTTAATGAACATGTGTGGCATTATCGTCCCAGAGTCACCCGTAGTATTGTCCATTGGTTCCAATTTTACAGCATTTTGCATTTTACATCAAAATTGTCCTTATGGCAAAATTCGTGCTGAGCAAGTTATCTGGAAAACGAAAACAACAGTTGTCCCTAAAGAACAATATAGCATAATAAATGAAACTGTTTCGAGTGTAACATTCCGTGATACTTCTACATTGGTTTCTCCTCTGACTTGCAACATTTTAGTACCTGGCGGTTTGGTACAGAACATCTATGGAATTCAAATTCAACTAGGCTGTAAGTCATGTCCTTTAATTTTTCTGTGGCTGGGAACATGGAGAAAATTCTAATGCTAGGATATATTAAATCACTTATCTTTTTAAGATCTTCCTGTTGCATATTCTTACATTTTAGTTATACTTGAATTCAAAAGAGGACAAATCAGTAAAACAAATATTCTGGAAAATTAATGAGAAAGGCTAAATATTTTTTCACTTATTTAAGTACCATATAAACGTTATAAGGTTTGTCCATTTACACAATTTGAGTATATTTTCTGAGAAAGTATGTTTACATTTTTAAAAATTGAATTTTTAAGTTGTCTTAAGCTTCTGAAAAAGATTGAAATATTAGTAAGGTACAAAAGCGTTTGTGGTTAGATGGGCACATAATAAATATTTTTCTTTATAAATGTTAATGAAAAATCACTACTTCAGAGTGAGTATGCAATTTAATATTTTAAACATGGACAATTTCCATGTATTTGCTGTCATTAGTCTAATTCAATTATTATTTTAGATGTGATGGGTTTAACATTAATGAAAAGATGCTCATGCAAGAAAATATAAAGAAGGGAGTCTGAAAAGTATTTCCTTTTTGGATTGGATCAAATTCCCAGACGTGATCTTTAATATAGAAGAAAGGACTTCGAAATTGCAAATTATACATAATATTCCAGCCCATGCTGTTTATAGAAGTGGCTTTAAGCATTCCACAGAAGCTTGACAAGGGTAAATGAAGGGGATGCATGTTATTTTTTTGTTGTCACAAATTTTGGACTAGTTTCTGCTATGGTGTTTTTTTTGCAGTTCCTCCCGAGAAACCTACAAACTTGAGCTGCATTGTGATTCAGACACAAGCATCCTTTATTCAAAAATGTTCCTGGGAACCTGGAAAAGATACATTATTGAACACAAATTATACTTTAAAGCTTAGGTGGTAAGTATATTTTAAAATGAACCAGTTAATTTTTTTAATATGTTTGATTACTTTTAAAGGAACTCCTGACCTTCTCAAATTAATGGTTTCATATAGCAAACCTGAAATATTTTATGCAGCCAGAAATGGTGGGGGGTCAGTTAGCCTGTGAACTGTAAGTAGTTCTAACAGTTTGTTCCAAGAAATGTTCCAATTTGAGTAAAGGAGTACTTAATTCTGCGTTAAGCTTACTTCTTAAGAGTACATTTCATTTAGTTCTGTGATATTTGCTTGTGATTAATTTTGCCTCAGATTATGTGAGTGTGTCCTTGCTGATACATTACTATGACATCAAGATATTAACATATTGAGTGTATCAAAACTTGTTTCTTTTCTTTATGTAGGCCAAGTGCAAAACTTCCTGATTGTATACCTCAAGATAGTAATAATTCTTGTACCGTTGGTTCTGTCGTCTTTTTTGTCACCTTGGAAGCGTGGGTAGAAGCCAAAAATGAACTTGGAGTAGCTGAATCTGACCACATTGAATTTGATCCCATATGTTGTGGTAACTATGCCTCCTTTCCATTAACTAATGTTAGAGGACTCTCATTAATTCTTTCACTTGATATTTGAAATCTCTTCTCCCCCACCCCACTCCACCCCGACACACAAAGATAGTCTGGATTTGAAGAAGAATATTATTCAGAGCATATGAGTCTTTTGTACATAACATTTGTCAACAGCTTCTTACCGTACCTGAATGTTTTTCCTGGGCTCATGCAGCTTCGTTTAATCTTTAAAAAAGACATTTGGTTAAATTAATTGCCTACAGGGACCATGAGCACTTTTGTGAATACTCCAAATCTTAAAATATCAAGAAGTATATAGCTCTAAATACAAAACATTGGGGTCGAAATTAATTGAATCTGTATATTCAACAATAACATTTTTTCTCCCTTTGTTCCTAGTGAAACCACTGCCTCCACACAAGCTGTCCCTCAATTCAGGAGAATTTCCTAGAATCTTAAGGCTGTCCTGGGAAAACAGATTTAATGAACCTCAAGGGTTGAAATATAAAATTCAGTATAAGATCTTGAACAGCAATGATTGGAATGAGGTAATCCTATGGCTATTTTTTATTATGACAACTTCTGTTTTATTTACAGATAGCCCTCAACTAACAACCGGTCAGTTCAGAGTTATGGTGGTTATGAGGGCTATCTGTACTTGTGGCCATCCTTCCCTTTCCCACAGTCACATGACCACAGCACATTTGAGGCACTTGTCAACCAACCCGCATTTATGGCTGTTTGCTGTGTCACATGGTCACATAACCACATTTGCCAATATTTTGGTTGATAACTAGTATTTACTTCCAGTTTTTGGCAAAACCAACTCGCGGTGAACAATTGGTTCATTTAACAACTGATTCAAAAAGGTCATAGAATCAGATTATGCATGGAAGAAACCCCACAAATATTTCACATCTGAAAACAATTCTGCACGGAGGTCTGGGGGGGGGAATGTGACTAATGTCAGAAGGTGGTAGGCATTTATAAGAAATGCCTATTTAGATTACTTCTAACAGATATTAGAACCAAGGTGTATTTATCTTTTGCACAAAAAGAAATGAATATCTCTTTTAATTTTTTTGTTGAATAAATGATTGCAATAGCAATAGCACTTAGACTTATATACCGCTTCACAGTGCTCTACAGCCCTCTCTAAGCAGTTTACAGAATCAGCATATTGCCCCCAACAATCTGGCTCCTCATTTTATCCACCTCGGAAGGATGGAAGACTGAGTCAAACTTGAGCCGGTGAGATTTGAACTGCCGGACTGCAGCTAGCAGTCAGCTGAAATAGCCTACCATGTTGCACTCTAACCAATGTGCCACCTCGGTGGTTCTTATAAATAATTAATTTGTTTATAAATAATGTATTTATTTATTTATAAATAATACTATTTTTGTTCAGTTACATCATCTTTATCTTTGTTTACTGTTTAGACGAAGTTTACATGCAGTGTAAACTTTACTATTTACTATTTCACATGGCTGTACAGATAGTCTTCGACTTATGACTGCAATTGAGCCTGAAATTATGGTCTTAAATTTTGGCAGTCAGTCAGTGGATTTGCCCAATTTAATTGCCTTTTTGTGGCAGATGTTAAGCGAAACTGTTTTCCCCAATGGATGTTTTTTATCAGAAACTGGAAATAATTGAAACTACAGGATGGTGCAAACAGCTGTAAATGCCCTATTAAGACTTTAAAGAGAAACATACAACATGGCAATTTTAAAATCTATGTGAGTATCATAGCACTTAGGAAATTCAACTTTCTTTTCAGATTCCACCTGAAGATACAGCTTCGTCGAGAACTTCCTTTACTCTCCAGGAACTCAGGCCAAATACAGGATATCAGATTAGACTGTGCTGTGCAAGTCATTTGTCAAAGTACTGGAGTGAATGGAATGAAGTAATTGGATTCACTGCTGAAGACAGTAAGCAATATTTGTTTGTTTGTTTACTTGGCCCCACAATACATGAAATAGTTACATGTCTACACAAGTTACCCTGTAACCTAAAAAGAGCATAAAAGGAGATCTATAACTCCGTGAGCAAAGAGCCTGAAAATGGATGATCAGTTGTTGTCAAGCACGGGGAGTCTGATACTAAAAATTGTTAATATTATCTCTGAAATTAGTAATTATCTTTGCTTCAACAATCTCCATTGGTTATATAAAAACATTAATCATGATATTCCTTTGAGGGTTATGTGTTTCAAATTCAGTTAGAGCTCAAGAGGGCTCTGCCTGCCTGAATAAAGGATTAAAATGACTTTTAGGAACAGGAAAAATGCAGGACATATAACACAAAACCTTTCAGTGTAACAGGATAATACTTTTTCAGGTATTATGGATAAAAATTGTAGAAGCTGAGATTTTCCACCTTCTGTAAATTGTATAGCATTTTCTTCTTTAATTTGAAAACTGATATTAATAAATAATCCACAATTATGCAGAGAAAAGGACTCTGATGATGGCTGTTCAGTGTACAGTATTGTGGAAGTCTAGAATATTTTTAATAACTTTTAAGTGCTATTATAGGATATTTAATGCCAAAGGAAGATTAAAATATGTAACTTGTATCCGGCATTATTGTTAAGCATTATTATAATGAGTAGTTGTTGTTAGTTGCGAAGTCGTGTCTGACCCATTATAATGAAGCATATGTCAAATTGATTTAAGACAGATTTTTTAATTTTGATAAATATGCATTAAATAAAATGAATAGTGAGATGTTCTAAAATCTAGATGTTTGAATTTTATTGTCTGTTAGGACCATCTAAAGGACCAGTTCTTTGGCGTAACATTAAAACTTCTGACTCAACAGGAAATTGGACATTAGACGTTCTTTGGAAGGTAGGAAAATATATATCATGAATGTCTGGCTTTCAATGTTCTTGGCAACAATAGGTATCCTTCATGTTCTAATACATTGCAAGTAAATATGTAGTGTTATAATGTATAGCACTGCTATTGCTTAGGGCAACAACTTCATGAAATATCCTTTGGGACAAATATAAATAGTAAAAACAAAACTTAGTGTAAAATAGTGTTGCTCAAACTTGGCAACTTTAAGATGAATAGATTTCAACTCCTATAATTTCCTAGCCAGACAGTTGCCATGGCTGAAAAACACTGGTATAAGGGATTTGCATTGATCTGAGGACTATAAAAGATACAAAAAGGTTTTCTAGCCTTTGATGCTGTATATTCTAAAGGGTCAAGTGGCATCTGTAAATTCTTCAGTTAGAAGCATATATGCATATATTTCACTGGGTTGTAGAAGTCTTAAAAGGTTGTTTGAGAAATCTCATAAGAATTTGGATCATATTCTGTTTTGAGTGGAATTTCTTGAAAAAAAGCGAAAAAACATGATTGAAGTCAATTGTTTACTGAAGCTTAATAAAATGTAGTTAAAATCAACAGAGTTAATGAGGCATTTATGCTCTGTTTCAGGTAGACACCGATTACCCTACCACTGCATGTTAACTTCTCTAAGACATTAAAAAGGGCATTAAAATTGAATGTATAACACACTTCTTTGTAAACATCCTCAAGTCATTCCTATATATTAGGAATGTGTATTTGTAATTCTATTTTTTGATCATCTGACTCTGTCCAAATATTGATGAATATTATTTCTACCAATGTCTGAAATAAACAGAACATGAATAACAGAAAGTGATATTTTGGGATCAAAGCCGGTGTAATGGTGGATGGGAATAACTTTGGGAGACTGGAAAGAAACACAGCTAGGACAGGTTGGCTAAGAGGCAACTTAGCCCACAGAAGAAACGAGGGCATGGCAAATGTCTCAGAAGGCACCCTCTGTACTGTAAAGGCAACTGGAAAGAAAAATAGACTTGCAAGATACTGTTAATGTAACTTTATAGTAAAGTAGAGCTATTACTTCTGGGTGAGCTTCTTGTCTTGATTACCTCGAAAATGGACATCCTGTTATGATATTTCCATTCCGTCTGTAGCATACTCTCCATTTGATGTGATTTCTTAGGTGACATTCTTTCTCTTTTCTAACTATTTTGATCTTTCCTAGGATAGAAAAATAGATAAAAATACTAGATCCAGTCAACAAGCCTTTGAGAACATTTCCTGTAAATTAAGTTAATTTTTCATGCAGTAAGGTTCCATATTCTCTTCCTGACAAAGGCATTTATACAAGGATTTGGGGTAAAAAGTTTGAGAATTAGCTTCCTTAACTTATAACCTACTGCTAGTTTGGAACAGAAATGCTGGGTTAGTTGGATGAACATCAGGATGTGTATAAAGCATTTTATTTTCATATATCTCTGAATAAAAGAAATTACTTTTCAACAGGAATTGAGTCCTTCTGAAGCAAATGGAATAATTTTGAAATATGAAGTCTCTATTTCAGGAAGACCACCACTTTCTTTTCCAACTAGACATTACACTCTGAATACGACCAAACTGATTTTAAATGTAGAAAATGGGACATATGATGTGAGCATTATAGCATTTAACAAAATTGGTAAATCTCCTACATCGGTTTTGCTTATTCCAGCAACTAATTCAAAAGGTAAAGTTTTTTCAAATAATTTAATGAATGGGGGGAAATCTAAATATTAATGTTAACAATAGACCACTTTTATTTTTCTTATGGGGGCAATCCAATCTTATTGAAGCTAGTTTGGTCTAATGGTTAAGGAACCAGGCTAGAAAGCAAGAGACTGTAAGTTCAAGTCCTGCCTTAGTTGTGAAAGTCAACTGGGTGACCTCGGGTTAGGCTAAGCTAAGTTCACTCTAAGCCCCAGCTCTTCACAGAATAGCTGTTGTGGGGAAAATAAGAGGAGGAACTTGGTACTTTCATTTATTCAAACTGATTTGTTATTTAGAAAAGATTTTTTCTGTTTGAATTGATTGTTTAAAACATTGTCTTCAATTTTCTTTAAAGATAAATAAATTTAAGGAAAAAGTTCATCTTTATTGCAACAACATAGCTGTAGCAATTACTTTGATTAGTTCTGTTATTGATTAGATAAAATATTCCATTAAGGTATCTTAAATATTCTTCTTGCATATGTAAGTATCCTAATTGGATCCTAATGTTTCAGTTGAACAACTGGCTTATGATATAGTAATATGATGTGGGTCTAGGACACGGGTGTCATACCACATTGGCATCATGTAATGTTTCAGGATGTTTTTTCCATTCGCGGAGCTGGGATGGGTGAGGCCTCTGTGGGCCACCAGTTTGACACCCCTGGTCTAGGATATCTGAAGAACTGTCTCGCCTCCATTGACTAGTCCATCACACTTGTTCCAGTGAACAAGGCCTTCAGATCTGTTGGTCAAAGAATGTCAGCTGGCAGGGTCCAGGAGAAGACCTTCATGGTCCCCACCTTATTGAATATTTTCCCGTCGGAGCTAAGGTTTGCCCCCACACTCCGGGCCTTCTGGAAGAGCCTCAAAGCTTAACTCTACTGTTTAGCCAAAGGTCCTGATACACCTGCTAGGTTGGGGGTGACTGTCCAGCTAGAGAAAATCTCTACACACACACCCCACACTGCCCATCATCTTGGTTTTAGTTTTTTTAATTCAGTTTTTCTAATTTTAATTGTTTTTAGTACATTTTATTTTGTATTACATTGTAAGCCATCCAAAGTTGCTCTATCAGTGAGATGGGTGGCATAGAAATTTAATAAATAAAATGTCAATAAATATTCTGTACAATACATTTTTTTTAATATCCTAAGATACATTTGCTGCTATAGGGATGCCAGATACGAGAATTAAAAAATGTTTTAAACTATTGAAAATAGCCTGACAAATGAGAATAGTAAAAGTGCTTTAATATCTGAATTCTCTCTCTTGCTCCAAGTGTTAAAAAAATCCTTGAAATGTTATTCTAGTTCTTATGTTTTCTTATCTGTGACTGTAGACGTCCACTTCGGCTTAGTCAGAAATATGTTGGGATTTGATTGTTCATATGACCAGCTGTATTATATTTCAAACAAGAATCTTCAATTGAATTTTGGTGTTAAAATTAGGAACTTTGTAGAATGCTAGAATTTTCACTTTATAACTTTTGCATAATTAAGGATTCCCCCTTCCCCCTAATTTCAGCTCCTGTGAAGAATATTGTTGCATTTCCTGAAGATGGCAAACTCTGGGTAAAGTGGACACCTCCCAAAGAATCAGTTAGTAAATACATAATTGAATGGCAAGAAGAATGTAGCAATTTAAGCTGCCCTACTGAATGGCAGCAGGAACCTGGCTCAAAACGGAGAATATTTTTAAAAGGTAATCCTAAAGAATAATCTGTTCAATCCCACAATTTTGTTTTTAATATTAGGAGAGAGCTTTAGAATATGTATGATAGAAACTAGAATTGTACTTCTGCATCAGCCAAATGTCATCAATTGCAGTTTCTTCTAGCAACTCAGAACAGAGATTGCTTAGAGATTGAAATGTTTATAAGTTGATTTTATAAGTAAAGACATTACTACTTTAATCAGGCATCTTTTTATTGGCATCTTTTTAATCCACCCCTATATTTTTATATATGTTTTCGAGCAGGGGTATCAAACTCGATTTTATTGAGGGCCACATCAGCATTGTGTTTGATCTCAGGGGCTGGGGTGGGCATGGGCAGCTCAACGTCACTCGTGTGGTGGTGCCTGTGGCGGCCTGAGCGCTCTGCCAGCGAAAACGGGCTCCCCAGTTCCATTTTCAGATGTGACGGCCTCCTGCAACCCTCTGCCAGCAAAGATAGAGGTCAGGAGGGCCACCCGCAGCCCTACAGAGCTCCGTTTTCACTGGCAGAGGCAACTCAGGGCAGTCCGCTGTTTATTTCCAGGGCAACCCTGCAGGCCAGAGCTAAACACCCCATGGGCAAAATCCGACCACCGGGCCTCGAGTTTGACACCGCTGTGTTAGAGTAATCCTGCTGTTCTGATCATATTTTATTTTCTGTTTTCCCAACAAAAAGAGACAAATGAAACTCATTTATGTATTAAATGATTTATTTCTATGATCACTATTTCATCAAAATCGAATTTCAGTGATTTCCACTGAATAACCTCTTGCTATTTGCTTTCCATCATGTTTCCTTCTTTATCAGAAAAAGGGCATTGTATGAAAATATATTTGTCTAGTAGGTGGATTATAATGGGGCACGCACAGATAGTTCTCATTTTACAACGGTTGTTTAACAGCTGTTAGAAGTTACGACAGCCTCAAAAAAGGGGAACTTGGATTGGGCAGCCACATCACTACCCTACATGTGTGACTGCACTTTGGGTGCTCAACAACACAGCCTCATGTATGGCCATTTGCAATGTCCCATAGCTACATGGCATAATTTTATGACAGTTTTGCCAAAAAATACCCGCAATAATTACATCTGTTTTTCGCGAAAACTGGGCTCATAGCAAACCATTGTTCAGTTAATAACTGCAGATTCGCTTAACAACACTGTAAAAAAGTTGTTAGGTCAATCACATCACCTACTCATTAACAAAGAGCAGTTATGACCGTTATTGTCATAACTCAAGAACTACCTGTACCACCAATTCTGACAATTTGGAGAAATGCAAATTGTCTTCAAGCTTTATGTACATTGATTACAATTATTTGCCATATATCTTGTCTTTCAGAATAACAATAATCCTAAAGCAGTTTGCAAGTATTGCAAGTAAAAAAGTAGAAAGTTTTCAAGCATTTCTAATGCACAAGCAACTTCTTGTTACTGTACTTAGCAATATCTTCCGTTGTTTTCAAATGTCTCTGAAAATAGTTACTTCAAAATTAAGTTAAATTTCTCTTTATGAGGAAATATGTGTGTCAGAGTGTATCTCTTGTTTCTTAACGAAGTGTTAGCATTTTTAATTTATGTAAACCGGACCTGTAAAATTCTTTTTTTAGGAACCATAAAGCCATACAAGCGTTACATAACAACAGTGTATCCATTATATATTGGCGGTCAAGGAGAAGGAGAATCAACACAAGCCTACCTTCAACAAGATGGTAAGTTTACTACTTCTGCAATTGCTTTCTTGAGGATGCCACAATGCAGTAATTGGTATATGATATTATTCACAAAATATTGCCTAATTTTCATAATAAATTGATACCAAATTGGGAGTACAAAACAGTAAAGCTATAGGAACTGTATTAACTGCAATCATAAAATATGTAATGAGAGAAGGAGAAAGAAATGGGATGCTATAACATGTATTCAAAACAAAGCCTAGGTCAGTGATGGCGAACCTTTTTTGCTTGGGTGCCAAAAGGGGGCGCACGCAATAGCACACACGCACACACACCCATAATGCAATACCCTACCCCCTGCGCATGTGTGCACAGCCACCACCACCACCGTGCTCCCCCCCACCATGTGCGCAGGCCTCACTGAAGCCTCTGGACTTCTGGTAGGCCCATTAGGCTGTTTCTTACCCTCACCAGGCTTCAGGAAAGCCTCCTGAAGCCTCTCGAAGCCTGGGGAAGGCGAAAACAGCCTCCCCACACCCTCTGGAAGGCCAAAAATCAGTTGGTCAGTGCACACTGGAGCTGACATAGGGCAAGGCCTTGCATGCTCTCAGATATGGCTCCACGTGCCACCTGTGGCACACATGCCATAGGTTCGTCATCACGGGCCTAGGTGAACTATTGATACTCCAGGTAAGATTGAGCGAGGCTATTAGACAGTAATGTTTTTGGTGAATGCAAACATAAGCAATTTACAAGTTACCAAAAGAACCGAACACTGCTTGATGGTATAGTGGCAACTAATGCTGCTCCTTCATAAAAGTTAACATAGTTCTAGCAGGATGTCCCTTTCAGCATTTTGCTCTACTGCATCTGCAGACAAATCCCAAAAGTCAGCTTCAGGTAATTTCTCATTTCCTTCTGTTCATGTGGCTTACATAATAGAACATGTTTATAAGAGAACTAATTGTTGATTTTTAGCAAGAAAAACCTTTTAAACTACTGTTTATTTATAGTGCCTGCTGCTGGACCCAATGTTTGGACAAAGAAACTTGGAAAGTTTGAAGCTATTTTAGAATGGAAACCTCTTTCAGTGGAAGAACAAAATGGATTTATCCAAAACTACACCATTTCTTACAGAACAGCGACTGGAGATGAAAGAGGTAAGTGTATTGCTAATGTTTAGTTATTTGAATGATATCCTAGCCTAAAGGTTCAAAGTTAACTTTACTTTAGGCTTTACCAGACCCAGGCTGCAGAAAATCCAAAAACAAAACAAAAACCTACATGGCAGCAAAGGGATATAGAAAACTAACTCTAGCTGTCACCTAGTATTCATCTAGATTTTTGTGGGTGAACCTTATTTGTCAGTTGCTGCTTGTACACAAAGACTTGTGTGCACAGTCCTGCACTATGCAATTCCTGTCTCATTATCATTCATGCATGATTCACCTTTCTTATAGATTATTGCAATGCACGCTACATGGAACTGCCCTTGAACAGTACTTAGCTTCAGCTGCTGCAAAATGTGGCTGTATAAGCAGTTATGTGCACCTCTCAATTAGCACATATTATACCTCCATTCTGTGGGATACCTTGGTTGCCAGTTTTATTCTGGGTATAGTACAAAATGCTAGTGATAATCTATAAAGCCTTTCATGCCATTGGACTGGGTTATCTGAGGGACCGCCTCTCTTCAATTACATGTAATCCAATCAGATCTGGGAGCAGAGTCATGTTTTAAGTCCCGTCAGCCAGGAAGTATGTTTTTTGGTGGAGCCTAGAAGGAAAGACTTCCCTGTCATGGTTTCAATTGTATGGATCATCATTTGCTTTCTCCCCCCCCCCTCCCTTGGAGATCATAGTGATCCTGTTAACTTTTTGCAAGGCTCTGAAAACATGGTTTTGTGATGGGCATGGAAACCCAGAAATGTACTAGAACGGGGATGTCAATCTCACACATCACGGTAGCATCTCATGATGTATCGGGATTTTTTTCCCCTTCGCTAAACTGGGTGTGGGAGGGGTCAGCATGTGACACATCCAAGCCGTGGGCCGCACGTTTGACACCCCTGTACTAGAGCCTGCACAGTGGCTGTATTGACTAAGGTTGGAAGTGTGATTCAAAACTATGATTTTGAATTTCCTGATACAGTTTTTATATTGTTTAATATTGTTTTTAATTGTTTAAATTATTCCATTGTTTTGCTGTGTTTGTATTTTTTTTAACTTTATGAGCTGCCCATAGTTACGCACTGAGATGGGCAGCTATATAAATTCAATTAATAAATAAATGAAATAATGCAAAGTAATTGTAGTAAATACGTGCAGTCATACCTCGGTACTTAATTTAATTCAGTATTTGATGCATTTTTGAAGCAGAAATCTTGTCCCAGCACTTTGCTTCCTCCCAGTAATCGATGTGGAAGGAATAATTTGCTGACATTGGCTGCCCTATGACTTGCTATTTCTTCCAGCCAAAATAGTGGGTCATGTGGTAAGTCATGAGGTTTTCTTGGTACTCATCAGTTTTAGTGTCCATCATGTCTTCCAGAACAAATGCAACAGAGGCCGAGGTGCAACTGTATTTCATCCAATATAGTGTGTGCTTGTTATGGATATGCAGTAATATTAATACAGAATATTTTGACAGAATTAATAAAATTTGAAATGAAGGTTGGACTATACCGAGATCAGATCTAAATGTTCTTATTTGAATTAAGGTTAGAGCAAACTAGTTTGGATAGATTTAATGTAAAATATTGTCAATTCATTTTTTCATTTCTAGTTGTGACTGTGGACCCTTCAAAAACAGAGTACTTACTATCATCATTATTAAGTAACACTTTGTATATAGTGCATATGACAGCATACACAGAAAGTGGAGGAACAGCTGGTTCTCAGTTTACATTTTCTACAAATAGATTTGGTAAGTGTTGTATATAAATATTCCAGTTTTGAAAAGAATCAGTTTGGGATGAAATCAGGGGTGGGTTGTGGATTGTTTTGCTGCCAGCTCGCTCAGGGTCGCGTCGCGCCTTGTCTCGCACGTGCATGCGCAGCAATCAAAAAATAGTTTCTGTGCAGAAGCAAAATCCAAAATGGCAGCACCCACGGAGACACCGAAGGAACAGGCTCCGTGACGTCTTCGCGGAGT
>JANHFT010006679.1:31169-49226 GCA_032467955.1 Pseudoxenodon macrops | reverse complement strand
TGAACTCAATCCACTTGGGAAGAGTCTAAGAGGCTGCGCTTGCAACCGCCTTTTTAATTTTTCTTCAATAAAACTTTAGTTCGTGAACCAGGCTTGTCTTTGCATTGTGAGTATACAATTTGGGTTTTACATCTCACACTGCCTTCACATGCTTTGGAAAATAGATTGACCTCTCATCTTTGTGGCAGCCCCTCAAATATCAGAATGCTGCTATCGTGTCAACCCTAATTCTTCTTTTCGTTAGACTAGGCAAACCCAGTTCCTGCAACCGTTCTTCATATGTTTTAGCTTCCAGCCCCTTAATGTTGCTCACGATTCTCGATCTACTTCCTTTCAGGGCAGTTCTGCAGTCCTTTGTGGGTTCCAATAAGTTACCATTGTGATCTTGGCTTAGCCAAGCTGATGGGAGTGCTGTCACCTGCTGTGACTATTGCTGGACACTTGAAAAAATCCTTTGGCAAAGTGCTACAATCTTTTTATATTTGGCTTTTCAAAGACTGCATAGCAGCCATCTGCAGTTGCAAACATAGACATTGTGTTTTTATTTTCTAATTCAGATGCCAATGATTTTTCAGATTTTTAATTTTCATAAATGTTTGTTCCACTTATAATTCTGAGGCCGGGTAAAGACTAGGAAGAGAAATGGCCTCTGGTGAATGCATAGAGCCTCTAGTCTCTCCCCCTTAAAAATGCCTATTAAAAAGAAGGCTGGAACATACAAAGGAAGAGAATGTTGGCGCCTCTTTGGCATGAACCCAAAGGGTTCACATTTACAGGATTTACAGCAGAATTTTGTTTCTTCTACAACTTAAGGAAAACTTGCAGGTGAAGAGAGAGACGGGCAGGGCACCTGGGTCTTCAACACCAACAACACCCTGATGTGGCAACTCTTCTGTTGTCTAACCTGCCTTTCTAACTTAACTTCATAGGCATAAAGCCTAGAAATCTGCTTTCTGTGTTATGAAAAACAATGCTTGCTAAAGAAATTAGATTCTGTAGCAATGTTTGTTTCTAAGAGCTTTTCCAGCACACTGGAATAATGCAGCAAACACCCAGCAGCCCAGATTCAACCTCCCCTCCAAAACGAGGATGGGGAACATCCTGCAATAATAATTTTGACAAAGAAAAATGAGCCCCACCCATTTCAGTTGAAAACCCGTGAAAATGAGGCACAAAAATGTGCTGTAGCTCAGAAAGCGACTGTCACATGCTAAAGCGCTTCTGCTCATATTGTCGTGAGTGACAGGTTGCCAGAGATGCTAACTGACGGGTGAATAAACAGGCGTCAGGCAGGGTTGACTGCGCCAGCTTGTTCATTTGCATGCACACGTGAGAGAAACGAAGCAGCAGGTAGAGACGGCCAAAAGGGAGGCCTGCAAGATCAAGGTTCAGTCCTGCCGCTGACCTCAGATCGGTCACACACAGGTAGCCTTCAACTGACAGGCACAATTGAGAACAAAATGTCTGTTGCTAAGTGAAAATGGGGGGAAACCCACTTAGGTTGTTAAGTGAGTTTTGCCCTGTTTTACTATCTTTCTTGCCACAGTTGTTAAGTGAACACTGCAGTTGTTACGTTAGTGACATAGTTGTTAAATGAGTCTGGCTTCCCCATTGACTTTCCTTGTCAGAAGGTCACAAAAGGTGATCACATGACCCTGGGACACTGTAACTGTCATAAATACAAGCCAGTTGCCAAGCATCTGGATTTGGATCACGTGACCTTGGGGATGTTTCAGCAGTTTTAAGTGTGAAAAACTGTCATAAGTCACTTTTTCGGTACCATTTTCATGTGGATTGTTCACTAAACAAACTGTTGTAAGTTGAGGACTACCTGTACTCTTAAGCTAGCCAACCTCACAGGGGGGATTGTTGGGAGGATCAAGAGACAGAGGGAGGCATTCCAGAGTCTCTTGCTTGAGCAGGGGGTTGGACTAGATGACCTACAAGGTCCCTTCCAACTCTGTTAATCTAATCAAAGGGAGGAGAGGATAACACTTCAGTAGAGGAATCCTGCTCACAAAACACTCTGCTTTGGCACCTTCCCAGTTTGTCGCTACCCGATTCCCTGCCATCCATCATGGATGCTTTTCATAGCCTCTCAAAGGCTTCCTGCTCTCTGTGCAAATGGGAGGGAAGGCAAGCAGGCTCTGCCAGCCACCCCAGGCAGAAAGCTTGGCCCCTCCCGGATTCCTCCTGCCTTTGGGCCTCTCCTGGGTTTTTTTTTGCTCTCAGCATTTTGCTGCGTGATCTGGGGATGCCCAGGTCGGCCTTTGAAGAGCAGAAGTATGTCTGTTAAGGAGAAAAATAGGAATCTCCTCCAACTCCATCATCATCCCCAGCACCACCAACATGATGATACAGTCACAACAGACAACTGGACGATACGAAAGAAGCTTTCATCATTACTACTGCAATCTACATAAAGGATCTTACATCTCTTTGGAAAAAAATAGAAAGTCATTTCTAAAACCAGAACTTACCATGTGTTGCAAACACATGAAGGCAGCTTATGAATGGACCAATCACGATGATGGAAATCTCTGAAGTTATAAAAAAAAATGAAATTGGGGAAAGTGCCTGGCCCGGACGATCTTCTGGAGATTTATACAAAAGTTTTGAAGATGAATTATCATAATCCAGAATACAATTAATTATATTTCACATGGTATTGGGATACCAGAATCATGGAAACGATCCAATATAACTTTAATATCTAAAGAGGGACAAGAGACCATTTTAACGAAAAATTACAAACCAATATCATTACTAAATAGTGACTATAAGATACTTACATCTACTGGTATAATGGCTAACAGATTTAAAGGCAGTTCAACAACTCATTTATTAAGACCAGAAGGTACCATAATTAAAAGAGGACAGTTCTGAATATCTTTGAGTACCTACAGCAACACAACAGAAAGCAAGTTGCATTAGCTTTTTTTAGATCCAGAAAAATCTCAATTGGCCATTTCTGCCCAAAATACTAGAAGTTATGGATTTTGACGAGACATTTGTAAAGTGAGTTAAGTCTATGTATATTACAAAATGCACAAATTGTGACTAGTCCAATGCCCTACTCAAGCATTTCAGGCAAACTGTTGTCCAATCCCTTTTTGAAAGCCTCCAGTGATGGAGCATGCACAACTTCTGAAGGCAAGCCGGTTCATTGGTTGATTGCTTTCACCGTTAGGAAACTTCTCCTTAGTCCTAGGTTGCTTCTATCTTTGGTTAGCTTCCATCCATTGTTCCTTGTCTTGCCTTCTGGTGCTTTGGAAAATAGTTATATGTGGATAAAGAGACTAAAATTTATGTTATGTAATAACCCCAAAGAGAGCTTTTACAAAACGATCTAGAGATGGTATTTATCCCCAGATAAATTGGCTGACATGTATAAAGCAACCTCAGATAGTTGCTGGAAATGTAAAACTCAAATAGGAACCTTTTATCATCTTTGGTGGACTTGCCAAAGAGCTAAGCAATATTGGGTGAAAATTAATAATGCAATTCAAAAAATCTTGAAACTTCAAACCGGAAACTTTTTTGTTAGGGTTTAAAACATTTGAAACATCGCCTGGTGTTTTATTGTTATATATGATGATAACAGCAGCACAATTTTTATATGCTCAGCTTCGGAAGGATCCTGCAATACCCACAACAGAAGAATAGTTAATAAAGATGGCAGAACTGACAATGATAGCTAAGTTAAGGCTCCTTATGATATAAAAATTACTGAAGAAATTCATCTATAATTAGAAGCCCTTTTTGGACCTTTTGCAGGAGATGGAGAAAAATCAGTTTTTGTCATATAGATTTGATGATTGTTAACATTTAAAAATGGGGGGAATCCCTTTTCTTTTGGGGGGGTGGAATGGACATTTTATTACATTCTTAAACTAAGAGTTGAATGTGCTTCTTATATACCTTGAAGAAAACGTAATAAAAAATATTTGACATCACCACTGTTATTCTAGACTGACAGGATTTTTTTTTCTGATCTGTTTCCTATGAGTTATTTTCAAAAAATAATTTGTGTACAAGAAAATTGTCAGAGTTATTTATGGCTGCTATCATCACCTCTGCACATGACTTGGGCAGCTCAACCCTCCCCTTAGTGAAATGTGCATATGGAGGAGTTTATCCTTTTTTAAAGCTTGCAGATGTTTAAAGAATACAGTTTCATTCATTTCTTATCTTGTCTCTTATTCTGGCTGTGTTTTCACAATATCCTTATCCAAATGTAGAGATGGGTTAGTATTGATTGGTGGGGGTGGGGCTGTGAGAGAAAGATGGAGGGAAGGAGGGTCGCAAGAGGGAGGGGCTCTTTCCCAGGGAGCAATGTTTGGAAGAGGAGGAAGGGGGTCCCTCCGCGGCCTCTCCCAGGGCAGGTCTGACGGTTACCTAGAGAGTTGCTTTAGGCTGGCAACATTTCTGCCTATCTTCATAAGGCCACAAAAGGTGATCGTATGACCCTGGAACACTGCAACCGTCATAACTATGAGTCACTTGCCAAGTGTCTGAATTTTGATCGCATGACCGTGGGAATGCTGCAACGGTCATAAGTGTGAATAACAGTCATAAGCCGCTTTCTTTCCGTGTGGTTGTAACTTTGGCCGCTAAATGAATTGTTGTAAGTCAAAGACTACCTGTATAGGCTTGTGTAGATGGCAGACTGCTTTAGTTTGGCAAGGTTCAGTCCATAGATGAGGAACAATAAATGTTTGCTTGGAAGAATCACGATTTGTCCTTCTTAGCTTTTGGAGCCTGACAGGCAGTCAGAGAAAGTCTCTTTCATGGCTTCCTCCAAGCCCAAAGTCCTCTCCCTAGAACAGGGGCCTCCCAGCCTGGCAGCCCTAAGACTGGTGGACTTCAAATCCCAGAATTCCCCAGCCAACAAAGCCCACAAGTCCTAAAGTTGCCATGTTTGGAGACCCTCCTGCCCTAGAATAAACTGTTTAGGGGACCAATGGAGCTACTGGAAGGCTACCAGAACCCCACTGGTCTCCTCAGGCCCCAGGAAACTACAAAGAAGTAGTGTTCCAATATTTGGGGGGCTGCCACCAAGAAGAGGCAGGTCAACCTATTCTCCAAAGCACCTGAAGGCAGAACAAGAAGCAATGGATGGAAACTAATCAAGGAGAAAAGCAACTTAGGAGAAATTTCCTGACAGTGAGAACAATTAACCAGTGGAAGGGCTTGCATTCGGAGGTTGTGACTAATCCATCACTGGAGGCTTTTAAGAAGAGGCTGGGCAGCCACTTCCTGGAATAGCATAGGGTGTCCTGCTTGAGCAGGAGGTCAGACTTGAAGACCTCCAAGGTCCCTTCCAACTCTGTCACTCAGTTATTCTGCCTAGGCTAGAGGCACACCTTGCTCTTGGGCTCCTAGGAAGGCAGGGGCTGGAGCCCCTTTGCAGCCAGCTCACAGCCTGCCTAACTCTCCTTGCCCCCCCCCCTTCCACCACCACCTCCACTTCGGCCAGCCGTTTGCTTCTCTGTCTGAATGGCAGGAGAGTTAATAAGGAGCGCTTTTCTTTTATTCTACTCAGGGGCTGTGATGGAAAATACACTGAGACAAAAATCAATAGCCCATTCCATTTAAGAGGGAGACAGCCAGAGTAACTAGCAAGAAGTGGATTAGGCTCCCCTGTTTGGCCGACCCAAGCGCCCCCCCCCTCCCCTTTCCCAGCTCCGCTGCTAGACTTGCCTAAAAGAAAAAGGAGATTTGCCTGCTTCCATCTCAGGCAAAAGGTTTTCTTCCCTTCTTTTTCTTCATCTCTGTTTCCGTTCTCAGGCTGGGGAACTCATGATCCAGGATCCTAGAAGGCCAAGCCAGGGCAAACACAGGCAGTCCTCGACCTACGACCACAACTCAGCCCAAAATTTCTGCTGCTAAGCGAGAGAGTTGTTAAGTGAGTTTTGTCCCATTTGCTAAGCGAATCAGGGCAACTGTTAAGTTAATAACAAGGTTGTTAAATGAATCCGGCGTGATTGTCAGAAAGCTGCAAAAGAAGAACACCTGACCTTGGCACATCTCATCGTATATATGAGCCAGTTGCCAAGTGTGCAAATTTTGATCCTGGGACCACAGGAGTTTTGCTACGGTTGTCAGGGTGAAAATCAGTCATACGTCACTTTTTTCAGCACCGCCGTTGTAACTTGGAATGGTCACTAAATGAACTGTTGTAAATCGAGGACTACCTTTAGACAGGCGGTGGTCTGTTCTACCCCACAAACTCCTGCCCCTTGGCAGTTTGTTTGCAAGCAGGTGCCTTAGTTGGGAAGGGAGATCGGCTGGGCTCTGCAGGGCTGGAGGCCACAGGGAGGTGGGGGGAGGGAAGGGATGAGCAGCGAGGCTGGAGTAAAAGAGAAAAAGGGCTTTGCTACTCCGGCCCTTTCGGATCACTTGACCGAGCAAAGGTCTCTCTGTAATCTCCCTGCTCTTTCTCCAAGCGGTGTAACCTTTGATCTGAAATGATGCATCCTTTGGGGGGAGCAAAGGGCTACAGTAGCTTCAGAAAACCATCCAAAGGAAGGTCCATCTCTGTGTGAGCTGCAAAAGCCTTGTGAAGCCGGCCGGCTCCCGTCCCATTTGCAGAGAAGTCTCCCGGACTGGCCTTGGCGAAGGGAGACGAAGGCTACAAGCGGAGGGAGAGCCCCGTTCCTCACCTCGAATCCCAAGGGAGGAGACGGCTGTCACAGGATATGAACATGGTGCATTTTAATAATCCTTCCAATTTTGCCAAAGACTTAATGCCCCGCCTGTCACTAATACTGACAGAAGCTATTAAGGAAGCCAGATAGGAATATTTCAGTCGCGTTGGCAGCAGCGTCGAGTCTGCAGCTGAGCCGGTACCTCATTCGGGATTCAGGACGCCGGCAGAGTGCTGGGAACAGGCTGGAGAATTGCAGATGAGATTAATTCACTCTGTACAGATTGTTCCCTTAGTGCATGTTAATTAACTTTCCAATCTGCAAGCCTTTTGCCCAAAACATTGTTACATCTTTCTTAATAATATTATTATGGCCCTTTTTGGTGTTGCATAGCTTCATTCTCAGTGCACATTGTTTGCTTCTCCTGGTTCTTGGGCCAAATCTCCAGATCAGATGTTTTTTCCTGCCTCATCGTTAAAGGAAGACAGGAGGGGCCTGTTTACTTGGGGGAAAACCTCATATATATGAAGGAAGAGAACTAAGTCTGGCCCACACCCAGTCCAGCTTGCCCATGACTAGCAGGGCGCTGCCCCAGGCCTGAGAGGGGCTGTGGCTGAGTTGTCATTTTGGCCCTAAGAGGAGAGAAAAGGGGAAGAAAACAAGTTAATGTCAGCTTGATACCCCTGGTCCCCAGAATACTTTGCCCCTTGGGCTAGTGCCGATTAACACTGTTGGAGTGTTTCATTAGGATGTATCACTAATGAGCTGTAAAATTACAGGACGGACGGACTCTGGGCAAGAAGGATTGTAATGCTCCCTTTGCATTTGTGGTAGGGAGGAGGAGGAGGAGGAGGAGGAGGAGGAAGGGAAAGATTCAGCACTCTCATAATTTCTTGTTTAAATAAAATATAATGAGCCCACTAGTGTGATGCTGTCCAGCATTCACAACAATGACAGCTGCTTCCCAGGCCAGAAATGCCTCCATCTCCACAGCCCCTCCCCCTTAAAACCTTTGCTGATCCTTTGGAAAAGGCAGACAGAGAAACTGAGCAGCAGAGCTGAAGAACAGCGGTCCAGAACTGCTGGAAATTTGCCATATACTAGTTGGGGAAAGTCCGTAGAAGCAAGAAGGAGACTTGAGTTTCAGATATGAGGTTGTTATAGGAAATAGGTAACACGTTTCGCTTGAAATAGTGCATAACTTTACTTTTAGTTTGACGGCATTAAAAAGTGAGCCTTCTCTTCATTAAATAAGGCATACCCGTTCCCACAACTCTTCATTGAACCCTTTAGCCACCAGACCCCCCCAATCATCTTATTTGCCCTTCTCTGTAGTCTTTCTAGAACCTCAGCATCTTCACCTAACAAATCCAAACTCTGATAATTAGAGCCTGGTGATTTGTAGCCCATGTGAGAATTCTGGAGTTGTTCAGTGACCAATTGGTTTGAGGGTCTTTTGGCTTCCTAAGTTTCTTCTTCTGACTGTGTAAGCCACTTCTCTGACTCTCTTGACTGATTGTTTCCCAGGCAGCATCTCTTCCCTTTGTCTCCCAAGGTCATTCTCACATACGATTACACTTCCATGCCTTGGGTGACCCTGCAATATTATATTACATTAGTACATACACACAAACATACATTCCTGTACATACATACATACATACATACATACATACATACATACATACATACATACATACATACATACATACATACATACATTCCTGAAATTCTTCACTCATTCCTCCTAGGATCACACACACACACACATACACACCACAATGAAGCTGCAACACAGGACTGAAGGAGGGGAATATGATAAACAATACATTAAGACAACACTGTAAATTATATGTCAACCTAAGATATAAATTCTACATTTTAGATAAGGCATAATTCCATATACAGTAGAAGCATTATTCTATTTCCAAATAGAATTGAATTCTACACCAGTTTTAGTTTTTAGATGCAAAATTATTTGAGACATCAAAGTACATTCCTGCAGGTTAGTTATCCATTCTTCCCTTGTGGGAATCAAATACCTTTTCCAATGAAAGGCATATAAAATTCTTGCAGCCATTACCATATACAATGTCAATTTGATAGGCAGGGAGCCAGTGCCAGTGAACCATTCCAGGTTCTGGCAGCCCTGAACAAGTGATACTTATGACCAGTCCATGAACTTCCAGCCATCACAGAGATCCAGTGGTCACATGATCACAATTTGGGCTCTTGGCAACCAGCTCAAACTTTCAAGGAAAACTGACCAGAAAGGTCACTCTGGGAAATCTTCCCTGTTGCACCATCCATCCCTGGCCGCACAGGACCTGCACAGGGTATCCTCCTTACCTGAGACTCCTGATGCTTTCTGCGTAACAACAACCCACCTGTCTTGGGGTTGCAATAGCAACCTGGACTGCTGGGATTGCCATTGCTAAGTGACGACAGTCCCTGCCCTTTGGAACATCCTTCCCTCTAGGGTAAAATCTGCCCCCCTTTCCTCTCCTTCTACAAGAACCTGAAGCCCTGGCTCTGCTGGTTGGCCTGGGGACCCAGTAGGGAGGGAGACCACTCTGGAGGGGGCTGCGGGACTGGTTCCCTGGCCCCACCGCCACCCTTGCTCTCTGCTCCCCATCCAGCCATCTTTTTAGTTATCATATTGATGAGTTCTCCTTGTGTTCTTTTTTCATTGTTTTATTATTTTACTTCTGTTCTGTTTACCCTCTTTTCATGTCTTCCTTTTTATTGTTGTAGGCCGCCTAGAGTAGCTTCATGGGGAAGTAGATGGCAAATAAATGTAACAAATAAATAAATAAGTGACATTGTGCCTTACAACCCGATCACCTAGTGACAGCAATCCTGGCCCCAATTGCTATCAGAATCCAAGGGGTTGGGTGTGTATTTTGAAGGAAGACATGATTCAATAAAACTTCATAAAAAAGATGTCCGGATGGAATGGAATTCTAATTTTAATGTGTTCCATTCTACAATGGATTGTTTTCCAGTATTACTGGGCTTTGTAATGTTGCCACCGCATGCAGAAAAAGTCATTTGCAGCACCGAGGCCCGAGCTAGGCTTCTCCACAGGCCAGTCACGGAGGCTTGAGCTCCAGATACTGAGCAAAGTTTGTGACAGCCATGGTGGTGTCACCTCCATAAACATTTGTTTTAGGTCAACAGCAGAGAATGTAAACACTCCTGTTCATACTGCTCTGGGGGGTGAAATAGTTCCGTTGTTGACACTGATGCAGGCTAAGCTACAAATCTATTTGAAATATGCTTGCATCGGACAGAGCCTAGGGGTCCAGTAATCTCTGCACAAAGTTTAGATAAGCACCAGCTGCTGCCGGGAAGAAATGTAGAGAATAAACACCAGACTCTTTGATGGAAGGGCTTGTGGTTCCCTGCTCTTATCTAGAGAGGCTTGTTCAGGAGGAAAGGAAACTGTTCACTTATGCATCGCAGCTGGGTTGCAACTCTCTAGGGACTCTTATTTCTTTTTGATAGGAATTCAGCAAGTGCCTCCGAGGGAGGGAGGGAGGGAGGGGGAGAAAGGGACAGATACAGGATAACAGGGTCGGAAGGGAACTTGCAAGGCTTCTAGTCCAACCTCCTTCCCAAGGCAGGAAGCTGTCCAGTCTCTGCTTAAAAACCTCCAGTGATGGGGCACCCACAGCATGTGAAGGCAAGCCTTTCCACTGCTTCATTGTTCTCACAGTCAGAAAATGTCTCCTTAGTTCTGCTTCTCTCCTTGACTGGTCTCCATCCATTGCTTCTCGTCTTGCCTTCTGGTGCTCTGGAAAATAGCTTGACCCCATCTTCTTTATAGCATCCCCTCAAATATTGGAATACTGCAATCATGTTACTTCTAGTCCTTCTTCTCACTAGACATCCCCAATTCCTGCAACTGTACTTGGTATGTTTTAGCCTCCAAGGAAGAAGAGGGAGAGAAAGAGACAGGATGAATTTTAAGTGTTATTTGCCTACAACATAAAACATTTCTATGTAACTCTGTCAGAGTATGAATGTTCATAGACTGGAATAGATCAGCCAATGGGGACTGTTTGGATAGACATGGTAACACGTCAACCGATGGGGACTGTTTGAATAGCTGAAACATAGTATTTGTTTGTGTAGGGCCATAAGAGACAGTTTTGGAGTCTGGCCGTGGCTTAGACTTGCTGAACTGTATATAAGAGTTGGTTTGGCCTCTAATGAGAGCCTCTGTACAACATATTAGCCTCTGAATCTGTCTACTCTGTAATGACTTGCTTCTATGAATATTGCTTCTGTGTTCCTGATATTGTATGCTGAATTCTGCTGTATGGTATTGTATATATTCTTATATATAAAGAGAAGTTAATGAATCCTGCTGAATCAGTTATCTGTGTGTGCTTTCTGGATGTGATTGCTGCAACAAACTCTGATACATTTTATGGAAGGATGGAAGGCTGAGTCAACCTTGAGGTGTTCAGGAATATTACTGGTATTCACATGTGAAATTTAACAGCCCCGCATAAATTTTGTGAATGGCCAAGTCTTGAATGAGAGTACCACTGGAAGATAACAGCTAGTATGAGAGAGCAAATTGTCAACCTTTAGTTGTATAGATATGCAAATTGAATCTCCATAGTTTTCTTTTAACATTTACTAAAATAAGGCATACTTGTATGTCTTCTGAAATGCAACCTATTTCTTGGAAATCTAAGACATTTGCAAGAGAATAAGTTGGTAGCAACTGTTACTTTCTAACCTGGATCTGTGAATATTTCAGACGTAAGGGAAAAGATAAGAAGATAAACTATAGCTGACAATTTTCAACAAATGCATTTGACTTTAAAGTTGTGTTTATAGAATTATGCTTGTTCTCCATAGTGGAGGGGAAGATTATCCAGGAATGGGTAGTAAATCTGCTGCTCTGCCTGTAGATCTTTTTGGCCACCCCTCCTCTGACTGGCTCCTTCCCAGTTTGACTCAGTCTTATGTCAAGTAGAGACAGAGAATTTACAGTTCATTCCTGGATAATCTTCTAATTGTAAGGCTATCAGGACAATTTTTCCCTTTCAGGGATTGGAGATTGCGGAGGAGCGATCCGGGAGGCTTATCGGTCCGCTGGTAAGTCACCCTACCAGCTGGGCTCACAACTGAGGCCCCTGCCCATCCTGCGATTAGCAGTGGGGGCATTCCCTTGATTGGGCTACCCAAGCTAAAACTCTTCACGTGGAGAGGGGCTCAGTCACTGCCTGTGTTACCCAGGCACACTGACAGCGGCTAGCGTGCTCTGCTAATAGGAGCCACGGTAAGAGAGCTCTTTGTGAGCTGGTTTGCTTTGGAGTTTTTTCAGCGGAGCTCAGCGCAACACAAGCCACGGGCAGCTGCTTTTGTCAAGACCAGTCTGCCTTCGCCTGAGGATTGTGTGAGGTTCCCACCTCAGGCTTGATTGATCGGCAGCCATTGCTCATTGTGAACAAGCCTGCCTACGGCTTCTCATGGCAAACTTTGGCGTGCTCTCTGCCTTTTGAACTGAGATGGCAGTTATTTCTGCCTGCCAGTCTGCCTAGCAATAGGAGCATAGTAGGATAAGGGAGGGGTGATAACTGCTCTAGGCAGCTTGATCTGCCCAGCAACTTCCTCGGAAATGGAGACAGAGGCCTCTGAGAGCCGCATGAGGCAAGAGAGCACTGGGGAACATCATCAGAACCTATGCAGCCCATAATATGTTCTCAAAATCCCAGATGTAGATCCCAAAAAGTATGGATTTCTGTAATTTTTATCACCTCTCTATAAGCAAGACCAATACAGAATAACAGAGGGACCTTGGAGGTCTTCTACTCAAGCAGGAAACCCTATGCAGGTAGTCCTTGACTTACAACAGTTTGTTTAGTGACTGTTCAAAGTTTCAACCCTGAAAAAAACAACTTATGACCATTTTCTCTCAACGACCATTGCAACATCCCCATGGTCACATAATCAAAATATAGAAACAGGTCAACACAGCAAAAATAATATGAAGGTGAGAAAACCATAATAAAAAAGGACATTTTTGTTTTGCCAGACCAGAGCAAAATCACTCTACCTATGTTTCCAGCTTGCCACATATTACCACAACCCTGTGTACTAGGCCCTTATTAAAGGGCAATCAATGTTAGTCTGGGACAGAGGCCAAGAATAAAGTCGAAGGTCCCAGGATCATAGGAACTTTTGGTAAAGGTCAACATTGCAGAAATAAAAACTACCAAGTTGAAATGGAAAGACTTATGGTAAGCTTTATCGCCATAAGAGCCAATGCAGTGGTTAAGGCAGCATGCCAAAAATCAGGAATTCCTGAGTTCTAGTTCTGCTTAAGCACAAAAACCTAATTGGCTGCCTTTGGACCAGTCCCCCTCTCTCAGCCCAGTCCATCTCACAGGGTTGTTCTGGAGAAAATAGGAAGGGGAAGGAATGCTGGATACGTTCACTGCCTTACATTGTTTATAAAAACAATAAACAGGATACTGTATAAATAAACTAACATACCAATATCTGTTTTGAGCCCAAAGCAAAAATTAAGAGGTACATCTGAAGGGTTTTTAAAAATAATTGTTTGAAAGAATTGAAGCATTGCTTCAAAGCTAAACCAAAGCTTTCTAACAGTTAGGACAATTAACCAGTAGAACAGCTTACCTTCATAAATCATGGGCACTGCATCACTAGAGGTTTTAAGAAGAGACTGGACAGCCACCAGAGCAGAAGGCTGGGGTAGAAGACCTCCAGGGTCCCTTCCAGCTCTATTCTATTTTATTTGTCTACCTACCTTCTTTTGAAAGGGGAGGAAAAGGACATTTTATTTCTGGAAATCCACCCCCTCCACTTTCTCGATTCCCCAGCCTTTCATTGACTCCTTGCTGCTCAGAAACTTTCTATAATGGCGACTCCCTCCCTCCACACACACCCCGTTTCTCCATCAGCTTCTTCCTTTAGCACCTGGGATCCAAGTATGAGGGGGGAGGGAGAAAGGGGAGAGGGAGGAAAAGGCTCCTCCTCAGAACAAACAAATCATCAACCAACCCAGGCATGGCTGGAGTTGCTGCCATCACCTGACCAACTCCCCATATCTGCCCCCACCTCTCCTGTCCTCCTCCTCCATCCTGAGGTGCTGATCGATGATGGAGGTGACGGTGCTGGAAATTTACCAGGCAGCAGATTGCTGGTGGGGCTGAGGCTGAGAGGAGAGAGGACTGGACTCTGGGCACTGAGGTCAAGGTGGGGAGGCAACAAGAGCTGAAGGACTGCTTGTTCCACTTCCCGTTTCCATCGGACTCTTTAGCTACCGATCGCAGGCAGCCCCAAGTTGCTCTCCTCCTTCATGGTCCTGCAGCTGGGCTCCTTGGTTGCTCGTTCCAACCACCAGCCTAAGCAACAAGCGAGAGAGCCAAGGCTTGGGGATGGATTTGGAGGAGGGCACTGTCAAGAGTCACCTACCACCCCTCCATGGCTGGGGACGCCCCCGCATTTCAAGGCAGTCCCCCTGCTCTTTTTCTCCCTCCCTCACTTCCACCCTCCATCAGTTGGCAACCGTAACTGTCTGAATGAGGGAAGCTGGGTTTTCTGTATTTGGGTTTGGGGGAGAGCAAATATCTCAGGTTGCCACCTTCCTCATTGCGTGCCATGGGCAGCGGGGGAGTTATGCCAATTGCAAGTTGGAGATCAAAGCAGGTAGTTTCCTTCCTTGCCTAGCTGGTTGCCAAGCCTGATTTTTGGTGACTGAGTTGGAGTTAGGGCTCATGGCTGTTCCACAGAAAACAATTCAAGGCGAGGATTGGCTGGGAGGGGTGAGGCGTGGGCTATTCATCTGGTTTGCTGAACTGCACAAAAAGTTAGCTACTGGTTTTGCTGAAATGGTACAAACTGGCTAAATCCCACCACTGCTTCCTTCCCTATCACTGTCCCTCCCTCCACCCATAAACACAATTCTCTATGTCATTCTCTCTCTCTCTCAACTCACACAGACCACACACATAACCAACTAGGGGTAACAATCCACAGTTTAGGGTTCCTGGATTAGCTACTTTCTTGATGCCACCTTAGAGAAACATCTTTTTCAATGTCTCTTTTCTGTTTTTTTCCTCTTTTGACCTGCTGGTAGAATATGGAAATTTTGATCTTGTTCCATACCAGCAGCAACAACATTGTTTGATACAAAAATCTCATGCCATTTTCCAAGCCATAGTTTTAGACAACTAGAAGCATTTTGCAGATTTATGTTCCCCTACTGTTGTCCCCAATTCAGGTCTGAGCCTGTTGCCGAAGCCAATGAAGAACACCAGACACTAGATGCAAGTTTTGTTTGCTTTTATTGAAGCACTCTGAGAAAAGGGTTTCTGGCTAGAAAACGCCAAGGAACCTTGAACAATAGAATTAAGAAAGCTTTATACACTTTCACTAAAATGGAACGTGGGGTAAAACAGGATATATAAAACAAATAATCTAATAAACATTTTAGTAATGACCTAATAATTGTCCTATTGGTCTCTAGCCATCCCTATTCCTAAGCCTTGGCTAATGAATGTTCCAGGAATTATCTAATATACATTATATTTTCTCCAGGCCATCCATACCTCTGAGGAACTTCCTTTTGGTCCTCAGATGCTGGATTCGGCAACCACCCATTCCAGAAGGCATAGACATACAGAAACAGACAGCCGGACAGATCTGGCTTCATGTTTTGGCTCCGCAAGGCCAAAACAAGCAGCCATTCAGGGTGACAAGCAGCCGTCCCTTCCATTCCTCCAAATGATGGGCAGATAAACCCTCTCATTGGTGGTCGACTACGTCTATTTACCGAGCAATGGGAAACAACAACAGACACCTGGGTCCTGAACACCGTGAGACTAGGTCTCTCCCTCGAATTTCTCTCCATACTCTCCCCAAACTTCTTTATAAGCTGTCAGATGTCAAGGGACAAGGCAAAGAGAACATCTACTGGACATCCAAGATATTCAACTGGTTCCTCGGGATGAGCAAGGACAGGAGTTCTATTCTATCCTGTTCGTAATTCAAAAGACTTGGGGGGGGGAACCTTAAAAGACTGAACAGATATCTAATATACAAGAGATTCAAAATGTAGCCCCTTCAGTCCATACTGGGGAGCATTCGGGAAGGCAACTTCCTGACCTCCATAGACCTTACGGATGCTTACCTACACATTCTTATTCTACCAGCTCATCGGAAATTTCTGTGATTTCAGTATGCTGGCGGACATTTTCAATCCAAGGCCCTTCCCTTCGGCCTATCATCAGTGCCCAGAACTTTCACCAAGGTACTGGGAGTGGTGGCGGTGCATCTCAGAGCAATTCCAGTGCATGTCCAATGCTACCTGGACAACATACTGATACAATCCTCTTCACTGGACAAGGCAGCAGAGGACCTACGGATCACCATCAGGACTCTGCAAGAACATGGGTTCTCAGTGAATTTCGACAAAAGCCATCTGTTCCCAACAAATCAACTACTACATTTGGGAGCAATCATAGACACCAGGTCATGCGAGGTTTATCTGTCACAAGAATGGCAAGTCAGTATCAAGATACTGGTGGCCCAAATTCAGACAGCCCAAATAGTATCGCTGGACATACTGTCACAATTCCTGGGGAAAATGGTGTCCTGCATAGCTATCATACTATGGGCATTACTTCATGCAAGGACACTACAGTGGTTCCTTGTGCCATACCAGAGATCAGGCAGGAGCAACTCAAAACTCAAGATCTAAGTTCCATCAAAGGTACTACACTCTCTCCAGTGGTGGAGGTCGCAGGCCATAAGCAAGGGTTGTGCATTCAAGGAACCCAAACGTCTCTCCATCACCATAGATGCCAGTCTGTTCGGCTAGGGCACTCACTTTCAGTCCCAGATAGCACAGGGACAGTGGTCCAAAGCAGACCTCAGTATTCTGACCTAGGCCTCTTGATTAAACTAAAACAAACAAACGGTGTGTAAAAAACCCCTGTTTATTTCCAATGGCTGTAAATTATGTCCATTCACAGCCGTACTAAGTCCCCAACAAGGTAATTAACCAACCTTTATCTTTCTTGGCACACTACCAAAGTCCTAATTGGCAAGGAGCTGCTCAAGATCAAACAAAACACGGAGGCCAAACAGAGCTGCTGAGATACACTAATGGACATTGAACTAAGTTACTTCCTGCAACAAGCACCTCCATGTGCTTCCTTCTTATGTCCTATGGGGCCAATCATCTTCAAGTCTTACTCCCAAGTAGCTCTTTTCCTCCTCAGCTGTTCTTGCCTTCTGGCAGCACTGCGCATGCGTCATTGGGAACAGTCTCCTCCTATTCCTCTGTCTCACTCCCATCAGACCCTGCAGGCTCCATCACACCACTCACCGATGACCCTGGGCCCATCTCTGCCTCCGAAGCAGAGACCCCATCCAAGCCCTCCCCAGACTCCAGAGCTGAGCCATATTCCTCTCCGCTGTCCAACTCATCTGCCAGCTCCGCAGGCTGCCGGTGAACCACAACACTCAGAAACAACATTAATTGGTTAGAAGGGCAGTTCATCTAGTCCTAAAGAGATTTCAGGACAGTATCTCGGGAAAACATATACTCATTCTAGCAGACAATGTGGCCACCAAGGCACATATCAACCATCAAGCAGGTACTCATTCCAGAGCTCTCAGGTGAGACAATTAGGACTCTAGGTGGAGAGACACCTACTATCCATCAGAGGAGAGCACATTTCGGGAATAACAAATGTACAGGTGGACTGGCTCAGCAGAACCATGGTCGACCACTCACAGTGGCGACTACACCCAGACCTATTCAGGGAGCTGTCAGGGAAATTCCGAAATCCGATCCTGAAACTCTTTACTTCTCCATCAAATGCCCAGTTAACAAGATTCTATTCCAGATTCCCAACAACAGAGGCAGAGGGAGTCAGTGCTCCCTGCATTCCATGGCCCTGGGGACTGCTATATGCCTTTCTTCCACTTCTGCTAATTCCGAAAATGGTAAAAAAGCTGATAGAGGAGAAGGCAGATGTCCTATTGCTAGCACCACACTGGCCAAGACACCTGTGATATGCGGATCTGGTCAATCTTTCAATAGCCAGACCATGGAGAATCCCTCGAGACAGAATAGTGCTCAGGGAGCCTTGTTTCATCCAGATCCGCAATGGCTCCAACTAACCGTATGGCACTTGAGCGGTCAGTCCTGAGTCAATTCAAGTGTTCTAGTAAAGTTATACAAACATTACAGGCCACCAGGAGGCCTTCAACTAACAGAATCTATGATGCCACATGGAGAGCTTTCTGCAGCTGGTGCTCCAAAGAGCATACATGTGAAACTCGAAAAATTAGAATATCGTGCAAAAGTTCATTTATTTCAGTAATGCAACTTAAAAGGTGAAACTAATAT
>JANHFT010006679.1:8960-23930 GCA_032467955.1 Pseudoxenodon macrops | reverse complement strand
GATTCCTCTCCTCTCTTTGGTATATGTTATTTGTATAATTATCCTCCTAATCCTTCTTATTCTCTTCTCACAGCTATTGCTTTAGCTTTTAATTATTTCTTTTTTAAGAAATGTTTCCCCCTTGTTACTCCTTTAAAACCACTGTTAAACCCAGTAAAATCATCTGTCTTCATTTTATTTTCAACTCTTTTATCCTGAATTCCATCACTTAATTCATTTTCATTTTTTGTGCATTCCAACAATGGACCAAGTTCTTTTTCAGCCTTCAACATTTCATGTATGTGTTTTGCCAGTTCTAAGAGTTCTTCATACATCTTTATTCCCATTTTATCCTGTTGAAATTTTTTGAAGTTTTTCCAAGACTGTCTCTTTAAATTAGGGTTTGGAATCCGTAGAGTTTCTTTATCTTTATCTTCTACTTTGATTCACTCCATATCAAGTCCAACAGTTTTTTCACATCTTCCTCCAAAACTATGAGAGTCCAGACCAAAACAAGCACTCCTTCCAATTCTCATAGTTTCCAAGTTATCTTCCACAAAGAGCAAGGTCAAACCCCACAGCTACACACCATTTTTTTTCTTCCTCTCTGACTTTCACCAAATTATTGTAATGTCATCATTCCATCAGCAGATGGCATAGCTGATTTTCTCATAGACTCCTTATAAATCCATGTTTAAAGTATTTTCATTCTAAATTCCAAATTTTCTTCTTTTTAAATCATTACAAATTCCCCCAGTTCAATTGTAAAAGCAACGATCTTTGGGATTTCTTGTTTAATCTTCATTTTCTTTTCCAATACTAAGTCCAAGTGCTGGTTAGCTGCCAATTTCCACTCCAGGCATTTTCATTCCTCCATTTTAAAAGGTTTTTTTTCCTCTTTAAACTAGCCGATCACTCACCCGGTTCCATACTTTGCTCAATCCACACTCCTGCACAGTCACTTAGATCGAGGTATCGTCTCCTCCAGACAAGCATATGTTCTCTCCTGCTCAGTTCATTGTGGCTGCCCCAGCTGGTGATGGTTTGAAGTTCATCTTCCCAGCCGCCAGGTCTAGAGGCTTCAGCTGGCCCCCCAGGGAAATTGCCATTTCCCTGTTCATGCCAGCTGGTGCCCCTGTACTCCACTGTCCCTCAGGACAATGTTGGGTCAGTGAGGATGCCTGGGTCGGCTGGGATTTGACAGCTTTTCAGGAAGACCCAAAAAGCCATCATTCACCACGATGCTGGCCACGCCTCTTCTCCCTCTGGTCATCTGATGGTGAGGTCACCCTGTCTGGAGGTCATTTGAGTCAACTGGTGGTTGATGCCATCATTGGTTGGTCACTGATTGATCCGACTTCTTACAGACTCACAGACTAGTTGCTGTTCAAAACTTAATAAACAAAAACAATAACAAACAAAACAAAAACCAACAATTGGTGACTAGCAGAGAACATAGAGGCCAACAACCTCAGTCAAAATAGCTGGACAAGACAGTGACCATATGCTGAAAGGGAGACTATGCCAGGAGTTATAACCAATCAGAGTTGAGGCTACTCCTAGAATGCAACAAAGCTCTGGAGACCATCTACTTTGAAGGAGGGAAGGAGCATGTTATCAATAGGCAACTGATTGTTTTTCTTTCACTGATTAAATTAGTAAAAGAAAAATGAAAAAAAAACATCATTTTTAAGCTACCTATTTAGGTAAGGAAGGGCGTGAGTTATGACAGGACACGACAAACTGATAAAAAAATAATAAAACAGTGGACCTTTTGAGCAAATTCCTCCAATATCAGTATAAATATGAATTAGACAACTGGGACTTCTTCCTGACTCTCAGTTCCTTGGTGGTAAATATTAATGGTGAAAGATAAAAGGAAAAATCTATAAGTCCCTAAGACAGAAAATTTTAAAAGGCTGTGCATGAAAAATAGAAATAGTACAGCAAATCATCTTTATATAAAACATCACTCTTTCATTCTGTTAGCCTTAATGATGGATGGAATAATTGGATGAGGCAACCAATAGGCGATATGTCAAGTTACTTGTGAAAATTTGTGCAATGGGTTAGCTCCCTCAGACAGTTACACACATTTGCTCTATGAAAAAACCCATCAATGGTCAAACTCAGTTTTGATGGATTTGTCAAACCAAGTAGCGCTCTTCTTCCCAATTTCTGGCACCAAGTATTAATGCCTTGCTGAGTCTCTGACAAGCTATTAAGGAGACAGGGAAGAATGGCAGATATTTGCCCTTAAGCACAGAAAGATAACAGAGCTAGCAAACGGAGCACATTAATAATTTCTACAAAACAGTTATGCAACTGGGGTGGGGTGGGGGTAGAAATATACCGACTCTGAAAACATAGCATATGGCATTATTTGTTTCATGTTGTAATATAGACTGCACCATACTTTTTCAGATTTCAAATAAAGTAGGCTTATTTTTTAAAACATTTTTTCTGCATAACACTCAACTGTCCATTTAAGAGAGAGAGGGGGGGAGAGAGAGGGAGAGAGGGAGAGGGAGAGAGAGAGAGCACAGACCATAGAACTGGAGATGAATAGAGCTGAAAACATACAGTATTGCTTTAAGGATTTTTTGCAGGCTGGGAAAGAGAAAGAAGTGTCATCATGTTGATGCCTTCATGACATGTTTTCATCATGAGGACATCACGAAGTATTTTCATGCCATGGTTAGGAGCACAGAATGATGAACTTTTTTTAGTCTTTTTAAACACTAAAAGTATAATGATATGGTGAGCTGTATTGGTCTTAGGGTCCATACCCACGTGGATCCAGGATTACAATACCTCACTTGGCTCTTATTTGAGAAAAACATTCTTTATTTTGATTTTTTATTTATTTATTTTATTTTGTCAAGCATATATTAGAAAACAGATACAAGTATAGACAAGATTATGAATACATGAGATAGAGTTGGATAAAAGAGAACAATAGGACAGGGACGGTAGGCACGCTTGTGTGCTTATTCACACCCCTTAAAGACCTCTTAGGAATGGGGTGAGGTCTATAATAGACAATCTAAGGTTAAAGTTTGGGGGATTTGGGAAAGAAACCACAGAGTCAGGTAGTGTATTCTAGGCATTGACCACTCTGGTGCTGAAGTCGTATTTTCTCCAATCGAGTTTGGAGCGCTTTACCATAGGTTTATATCTATTGTGTGCTCTTGTATTGTTTTGGTTGAAGCTTAAATGTTCATTGAAAGGAAGGACATTGTAGCAGATGGTTTTATGTACTATGCATCGGTCGATCCGAAGTTGGTGAAGTTCTAACTTGGCTAAGCCCAAAATTTCAAGCCTGGTGGTATAAGGTATTTTCTTGCGAGCAGAGGAGTGGAGGACTGTTATTGTGAAATATCTTTCCACTCGTTCGATTGTATTAATGTCCGATATGCGGTGTGGGTTCCAGACAGATGAGCTGTATTCAAGAATTGGCCTAGCAAAAGTTTTGTATGCCTTAGTTAGCAGTTCAATGTTACCGGAAAAGAAGCTATACAAAATTAGGTTTACAACTCTAAATGCTTTTTTGGCAATGCTGGTTACAGTGAGCTCTGGGACTTAGATCATTTGAGATCAGTACTCCAAGGTCTTTGACAGAGGAAGGGTCGTCTACTAATTCATATCTGCCCAGTTTGTATTTTGTGTTCTGATTTTTTTTGCCAATGTGTAAGACAGAGCATTTGTTGGTTGAGATTTGGAGTTGCCAATTGTTTGACCATTTTGTCACTTAGTCAAGGTTTTTTTGTAGGGTAGCAGCATTGTCGGTGGTGTTGAATAGTTTTACATCATCAGCAAAGAGAATGCAGTTGCTTATAATATGATCGCAAAGGTCATTAATGTAAAGTATAAAAAGTGTGGGTAAAGTCTTTTTGTGTAAAGACTGATGCAAATAAGTCTGCATCAGCCTTCTCACCCTGCTCAGATCCTCACCTGCAAGGGGTGGGTAGATATTCCAGAATCTAATTTTGACTAATAAGGATTTAAAATTGGGTTTCCAAAAAAATTGTGAAGCGCAGCTCAGAATGATAATAATGGCACAGGCAGATCATTCCAAAGTTTGCTTTTAATCTGCTTGAAAGGACCCATGAGGAGGGCTATTACTAAATAATATAGCTGTATGTTAAATGCTCCTTGGAACCTCTTTTTAATTTTGTTTTGAGTTCATTACAGGAATCCTCAACAGCCTTAACAGTTTCTAATTACCACAGTGAATACACGCGAAGATTACAAACCGGTGTTCCCAAAACGGGCTCTTCAAAATCTCAAACGCTGAGAGAATTTCATTTCAGTGTCATGCTTAGGAACCAGCTTCCTAATGTAACTCTGGGCTGCTATAACAGACAGATTGATGACAATTCAATAATGGACGATCCAAGTCCAGCCAAGAAATGAATCAGAATAAACTAAAGTCAAGCCTCAGTCTGGAGGATGGAGACAAATCAGAGCTTTCTGGATTAGGTGATTGAGTTAACTGAAAAGACATTATAAAGAGAAGTTAAATTATTTCCACAAGGCCTTCCAAAAAGAAAAAAAAGAATGACGCTGTGCTGGGGAGAAGTGAAGAAAAGAATTATAGCCAGGAGAGGCAGAAGGAAGCTGAGATGGAAAGAGAGATCAGAAGCTGGTTCCTCTGGGTCAGAGTGTGCCCTGACCCTGCCAGCATCTACTTTGATCTGATCCAAAATCAGAAATTT
This sequence comes from Pseudoxenodon macrops, assembly GCA_032467955.1. Classification (NCBI taxonomy): domain Eukaryota; kingdom Metazoa; phylum Chordata; class Lepidosauria; order Squamata; family Pseudoxenodontidae; genus Pseudoxenodon; species Pseudoxenodon macrops. The sequence goes on along the minus strand of JANHFT010006679.1, from coordinate 19,233 downwards.
ATTGCAGACTTTGACTCCAAACAAGATCTTCATCTCTTATTGACCAACAGACAGAAAAAAAACAAATAACAGTAACTTATTTATTTTTCAACAAAAGGAAATGAAACCTGTAGGTTCTATAGGCCAGGGATTTCCAACCTTGGCCACTTTAAGACTTGTGGACTTTAACTCCCAGAATTCCCCAGCCAGCCATGTTGCCTGGAGAATTCTAGGAGTAGAGGTCCACAAGTCTTAATGTGGCCAAGTTGGAGACCCCTGTTGTAGGCATTTCTAAGCATATGAAGGCTGCCAGAAGTGCTTGGATTTGGGATTAGGATTATTATTCCATTATTGTTGTTATTGTAGGATTTTTTTTCCCCATTTATAAGTTATTGTAATTTTGTTGCTTTGGAAAATATTAAGACTTTTCAGACATAGTAACCCCTCCTGTCAGATCTGTGTATCTGCCATTCTTCAGGGGAAGGGTGAAATGAGGTTCCTGGTACACTCCACCTTAAATATAAACTGCCTTTCTATGTATCCCATAGTTTGCATTGCATTCTTTATAACCTTTATAACCTTTAACTGTTGCCTGGCACCTCAGCCGCCTATATACTTTCTCACCTCTTGGGGAATGCGAGGGGAGGGTGGACCATGTGGGCTGCCACACTGGAGCCACTTTCCAGAGAAAGTTCTGTTATCTCTTTCTCAGAGTGACGGGTGAAATAACATCTTCACACCTGCGGATTGGCTAATCCACATCGGACTGTTGGGAGGGGTCTCTAATTCCCTTTATTCTAACTGTATGCCCTGAGGGACCTCAGAGCCTGCTTTGATTTTGCCCTGATTTCACCTCTTTCCAATAAAAGGTTCCTTTTCAAACACCAAGTTTCAAGAGTCTGTACTTTCTTGGATAAGGGGCAGAGGCCGGGCCTTACATAAAACAGGCTCTGCAGATGTGGTCAACCCGGAGAGAAAAGTTTTTTTCCTTCTTTATACTCTACCAAGGGGACCCTGCAAACCATGTCCAAACAACGCAGCAAGCAAGGGGAAGCCGAATGCTGGGGAGAGACATCAATGACTACCCAGCCCGATACCGTCTCCATATGCCTCATCGGTCAATCGGATGGTCAATCAGAGTGGGGAAGAAGGACAGCTGGGATGGAAGAACCAGGGGAGTTGCTCTCACCCACAGTAGCCAAAAACTGAGGTGGAAAATGGAATTGGAAGCCTTGTCCACTCAGAAAGAAATGGCCGAGGAACCGATGGAGGGTGATCGATTGAAGCGGCACATCAATCTACTGGTGATGGAAGCCCTAGAGAACTCCTTAATGTTAGAGGGGAGCCAGGTCATCAATGAAGAAGAGCCAGTGAACCACCACCACCAGCAGACACACGATCCATCACCCCAGATTCAGCCACAGCCAACTCAGCTGATGCCATAGCGAGAGCAGCAGCCACCCTGGGAAACCTGCCCATCACCACCCCGGCTTGAGAGATCGCCCTTGGACAACCCAGAGGACGCCAGATGGAGATAAAACCACTCCCCTTGGCGTGAAATTCGACGGGGACCCCCAGAAGTTGGGTTTCTTCCTAGCCCAAGTCCTCACGTACATGCAGGAGTATGGGAGAAACTTCCCAACCCAGGGGGCAAGAGTTCACATGGTTATACTGGCCTTAGAAGGGGCAGCCACCAGGTGGATGGTAACCCTCCACAACGCTGATGCAGGGGAACTACGAAACTTCGACCGTTTCATGACAGTCCTGTGACACTGATTTGAAGACCCACCTGCCAACTGCAAAGCCCATGATCGTATTATGTATTACGTATTATTGTATTATCTTAAAGCAAGGTCACCAGCTGGTAGCGGAATACACTGAGGAATTCCGGGATCTAGCCTGCTGAGTGGACTTGCTGGAAGACATCTTAGTGAGCTGGTTTAAAGATGGACTGAATGACGACTTATACATTGCCTGCTTGGCCCATGGGGCCCCTAACCACCTGCACAGGTGGTCCCTGATGGCGGAAGAAGCTGAGATTTACATGACCTGAAATCAGTACCATGCTGGCAGAGTCTGGAGAAGATCCCCAGGGGAAAAGAGCCATTCAAACCAAAAAACCCTCTAAGCACTGAGACCATCGAACTGTTTCAATTGCAGAAAGGAGGGGCATCGTGCAGCAGAGTGCCATTCAAAAACGCCTGCCAGAAAACCAGACCTTTAGTCCAGAAGAAGGTCTACAAAGCCCACCCCAAGGGGGAAAGAAAGCAACCTGAGGAGCCGAGGAGCCATGGATTTTCACTCTCCCTCATCCCCAGAGGAAGGATCCCCTGAAACCCCAGGGAGGGACCAGAGCCCAACTGAAAGTGACCCGGAGGATAACCCACTGGAAAGTGGCAAAATCAAGCCACTTACCCTGCCCCTAAGACTGTTCGCCCCCAGCCGAGGGAAAAGGAAGGATATCTCAGCTCTGTTGGACTCGGGGTGCATCCTAATTGGCCCAGCCTTAGTGGGGAAATTAGGAATCCACCTAAGGAAAATTAAGACCCATGTCGCTTTTTGTCAGCTAGACAGGACAGTAGCAGGGGGAACCAGCTGTTTTTGCTATGGAACCCCTGCAAATAAACATGGGGAGCCATGACGAGACCCCCACATTTATAGTAGAACCAGAAATGGAATGTCCATTAGTCCTGGGACTCACTTGGTTAAGGAATTGGAACCCTAAAATTAACTGGAAAAGGGGGACCATGAAATTTCAAGGGCATATAATATTTGCAAGTATCCTGGAGGAAGAAAACAGGGAAAAGGGAGGCAATTACGTGTTGCACCTTATCATTCTTGACAAATTTATCTTGTATTTTTATGTACACTGAGAGCACATGCACTAAAGATAAATTCCTTGTGTGTCCAATCACAATTGGCCAATAAAGAATCTATTCTATTCTATTCTATTCTATTCTATTCTATTCAAAGAAATGGCAATGCCTGGCTGGACTGCCAAAACCCAAACCATCCCGAAGGAATACCAAGACCTAGCTGCGCCATTGAGCTCTTGCCAGGTGCCAAACTACCAAAGCCAAAAATGTACTGCATGTCCCCCAGAGATCTGAGTGAGCTTAGAGCATTTATTGATAAAAATTTGGAAAGGGAATTCATTGAGCCTACCTAACCAAAAATAGCGGCCGCGGTATTATTTCACGAGAAAAAAGATGGCACTTTACATCATGGATTATAGAAATTTAAATACGGTCAGTGTGAAGAATGTAAACTTTCTCCCTCTCATGAAGGACATGCTAGCCCATCTCTCTAAAGGGAAATTTTTCTCCCAATTGGACTTATGAGAGGCATACTACCACTTTAGAATTAGGAAGGGGGATGAATGGAAAACAGCTATTAACACCCCACTGGGTTGTTACCAACTTAAAGTATTTCCTTTTGGACTACAAGGGGCCCCTGCATTGTTTATGCAATTAATAAACAAAGTGCTCCATGAACATTTATACAAAGGGGTCCTAGTTTACTTGGATGACATTTTAATCTATATGGAAACCAAGGCAGAACATGTAAAATTAGTCTGAGTGGCCCTAAACAAATTCATGTTCTGCTTCAGTTTGTAAAGGTCCTAGGGATTTTTGTTGTCATCTTTTTGCAGCTGTGCTGATGGGGCAGCTAGCAACGTAGCTCACAATGTCTTTTTTAAGGGATGACCACCAGAATTACCTTTTGATGAGGTGTAGAGTTTTTACAAATCCAAAATGTCCAGCTATTTTGGAAACATGGCATCGTTTCATGAGGTCCAGTCTTTGGCTGGCTGGGACATAAAGTTTGTTTTTGACCTAGACTAAACCATCTTTAAGTAAACAAATATTTTTTTGAGCTTGGAGCTTGGAGTAGTGCCTCCTTAAATTTGGCAGCCATCGCATTGTCAGCAAACGGCTCCTTTTTAGATTGTGCTCTGGTGTTTACTTTGGCAGCTAGCTGGGGTGCTTGGAGCATAGGTTTATTGATTTCAGTCTTTTTGCTGTTGTATTGGGGTTTTCTGGACACAGCATTGGCTAGGAGGTTTTTCCCTCCTGGGAGATACTTGAGAGTAAAATTAAAATGTTTAAAATATTGCACCCAATGTACTTGTTTGGGGGAGAGTTTTCGTGGGGTTTTCAGAGCTTCTAAATTTTTATGATCAGTCCAGACTTCGAAGGGGATTTTGGACTAGAAGGTCCCTTCCAACTCTGTTAATCTGTATGGTCTATAAATTTCTATTGTTTCTGTGCTGACTGCATTCCTGCGGTTTTGTTTTCACAACTAAGTATTTGCCTGTTAAATGGTTCTTGGCTGTCTGCACGGAGCTATTAACTGAAGGGACAGAGAAGGGGGAAAAACCTCTCTTTCACTTTATCATCCCCCCCCCCGTTTTAAAGGGGCTAGAATTCTTCTGCTGAGGAAATGGCTACGTGGTTATTTCTTCTTTTTCTTTTCCCTTCCTTTCGTTAATTACAAATGAGCAGGAACATCTGAGGTGTGTGTGAGCTACTGGAATCTTTAGGCAGGCAGGCAGGCAGTCTTGACTATTCAGCTAGTTCAAAGAACTCCACAAAGAGTTAACAAATTGTTCTCCTGAAGCGGTGCAAACCAGCTGAATCCCACCACTGTTCCCTTCCTGTGGAAATTACCTTCTGCAGCAAATTTCTTGAGCACCAGAAAGACTGTGATGCTGTCATGTTTGGATTTTGGATTTTCCAACTCAGCTTCCCGCCTCCCCAATTGTCCAAGCAGGTCTGGCCTTCTGCTGGAGAAAATGGCACCATCTCTCTGTCACCGTCACTGTCATTACTGTCTTCTCTCTTTCAGCCTGAATTCCTCCTCTGCTGATTGCAAAAAACTCCCATGAAGCCTTTCTGATGGGAAACTCAATTTGAATTGTCACAAAATAGGGAAGGCGGGATGGAGACGAAAGGCATCAAGTAGTCTGCCACTCTCTCCTGACAAGGCAAGATATTTTTTTTTCTTATTTATTTTAAATACTGGGGAGAGTTTATTTCATTGATGCCCATAAGCTGTCATTTGCCACCAACCTGGTGATGCTTGATTGCACAATTGTCAAGCTGCGGTGAAGAGCTTTCTTCTGCACTTGCAACACACAATTGAAAATGGGAAGTAGATGCCCACCATGTCAGGTGTCAACTCTGACATCAGGAACACTGGACAACTGGGGAGAATTTGTCCACAATTGCCCAGCCTCTGAGCCAGGATAACCCTCTATTATCCTTGGGATTCAGGCTGTTACTCCTGCCAGTCTGGGTTGACATCAGCCTAGCTTCCATCATTTTTGCAGCCCTGTGCTGCGGCTGCCAAAAAAGCCAATGCAGTCCTGGGTTCCATTAACAGCCCAGGGATAGAACCAAGACCACACAAAGTGTTGGTAGCGCTTTATAAAGCCTTGGTAAGTCACTTGGAATGATTCATCCGGTTTTAGTCTCCACAATATAAAACAGATGTTGAGAGTCTGGAAGGAGTGTTGCACAAAAGAGCAACAAAAGATGATTAGGGACTGAAGGCTAGAACATATGAAGACACAAATAACAGAAAAACCTCCAAGTGCTTCAACGGCCCTCTAAAACAGGGGGGTCAAACTCAAGGCTGGTGGGTCAGATGCGGCCCACAGGGTGCTTAAATCCAGCCCGTGGGGCAGGTCTGGAAATATCAAAGGACCGGCCTGCGGTGCCTCTGGTGGTTAAAATGGGCCACGTGCAGGGCCCCCCACACCTCATTTTCACCATAGCCTCCTGCAGCCAAAAACAGGCCAAAGCCAGCCCTGAAAATGGCCAGCAGAGTGCTATAGGAGGCCATGGAGGGTGAAAACAAGGAACGGGGGGCCAGGCGCAGACCCACTGCACCCCATTTTGGCTGGCAGGGTGCTGCAGGAGGCATCTGTCGTCCCGCCCTCTGCACCCACCTCGGCCCCACAAAGAACTACAATGCTGATCCGGCCCTTGAAAAAATCCAGTTTCACACCCCTGCTCTAAAAGGATGCAGATTACCAGCTGCCCTCAAGGAATATAAATCTTTGCATTCCCGACAATCCAGTCAGAGCTGAAGAAGCTTCCTGGATAAGAAGTGAGATATCTTCAAAAGAAAAAAAGGAAGTCCAGTTGCCTCCTGAAAAAGCACCTTTGGGACCTATGAAGAACAGTTGCAGGAATTGGTAAGGAGTAAGTCTAGTCAAAAGTGGTATTCAGCCAGATCGGACAGGTTCAGCTGAACCGGTAGCGGAAATCACAGGTGAGCCCACCTACCCACCCTGGCTCTATGGCATCCTATTTAGGCATGTTTTTGAGCCAGGCACATGCACGGAAGATGCATGTGCAACCAAAACACATGTGCGGAAGGCAGCCGCGCATGAACTGGGCACATGGGCATGAAGCGTGTGCGCGCGTGTCACGAATCAGTAGCAACATAATGTGAAACCCACCGCTGAGTCTAGTCTAATGAAAATTAGGGCGGAGGCAACAGGATAGCAGAGTTCCAGTATTTGAGGGCCACAAAGAAGGGGGGGGCTCAACCTATTATCCAAAGCACATGAAGGCAGGACAAAGAGCAACGGATGAAAACGTATCAAAGAGAGGTCCCATCTAGAACTAAGGAAAATTTCCTGACAGTGAGGACAATTAACCAGTGGAACAGCTTGCCTCCAGAAGTTGTGGGTGCTCCATTACTGGAGGCTTTTAAGAAGAAACTGGACAGCCTTTTGTCTGAAATAATATATGGCCTCCTGCTTGAGCAAGGGGTTGGACTAGAAGACCTGCAAGGTCCCTTCCAGTTCCTATTCCTGTTCTGTTCTACAATCTTTTAAAGTTCTTTCTTTAAGTCACTTTTCTTCCAGCTGGCAAATCTCTTTTTGTTCCCACGTGCAGCCTTGGCTTGGACAAGCCCTTTCCCCTTTATCTGGCCAAAGGGCTTCTATTCCCCTTGGCAGCCGTATCCTTTTTGCCCTGCATGTTAAAATGCCTCACTGATGTATTACATATATGCATTACTTGGGAACAAGAAAGCTTTCACTGTAGCAATGGATCCTGTTTTACAAGGAAAGATAATAATGAATACTGCACTTATAGAGGCAATGCCTCTTGACAATATTATTTTTTAATAGCAAGAAAGACAAAGGAAGGCACCAGCAGCCTTCCGTGTCTTATGGAAAGTCCAGGAGTAGATCCTGGGCATCTGCTACTCTCAGGGCAACATCCCAAATAGATGCCCATCCTCTGCATTGTGTAAACCCCTCCCCATAACCTGCTGTCTTCATGCAAATTCCCCATCAAACCTGTAAGTGCAGGTGGGCCTCTTCGTTTGCGTAACTCTGTCAAGCACCAAGTGCAGGTTCGCAAGCAAAGGCCTCTTGATGCAACCCTGGCCTGCTGAGATAGGGAGGGGGGCAGGGGGCGGGTGGTCTTAACAGGTTGAAGTTCTCATTAATTTTGACCCAGTTTTTCATAAATTGGGAAGGAGCATGTAGGTAACAAATTCCAGATCTTTCCAGAGGAAAGAACGGATATTCTGCACTTTGCATCTGAACCTTGTTTTGCTTCTCTGGAGGAAGAGATGGTACACCTTAAATGTGGCAGGAATTTCATACTCCTTTTACATATTGTTATACTTTAAGTAACATTAGAAGCCATCTTGAGCTGGCTAGATTTTACCAGATTAAAGTAAAATACATCTATGGTTTAGCTCCACCTATTTGTTCAAAAATCCACCCTTAAAAAAAACCCTTCTCCTTTCTAGCTGTATGCAGCTGGAGCTTTGAAACTATCTTGTAGCCTTCACTCAGGCAAGACAGTCCTAAAATTGCATTTAAAAAAAATTCTTGCAGCCATTTTACATTAAAAGGTAACGTTTTCCCTGTCAGTTGTGTGTGGCTTTAGGTCACAGTGTTAATCTCCGTTTCTTGGCCGAGGGAGCCAGCATTGTCCAAAGACATTTCTGTGGCCATGTGGTCAGCATAATTATATGCCAAAGGTGCATAGAATGCTGTTACCTTCCCACCAAAGTGGTACCTATTAATCTACTCACATTTGCATGCATGCTTTTAAACTGCTAGGTGGGCAGGAGCTGTGGGGCAAAGAACAGGAGCCCACCCCGTTTGAGCTTGGGTCATAAACCTGGGCTGTCAGCTCTCCAGCTGTTGAGTTCAGCATCTTTAACCACTGAGCCATCATGCCCCATTTTACACCAAATCCAGGGGTGAAATCCTACCGGTTCAGACCAGTTTGGGAGAACCGTTAGTGGACATGTGGCCTGGTTCACCGAACTGGTAGCGATGGCTGGCTGGCCACGCCCCTGAACCAGTTCCCCGGTCGCCGCTCACTCACCCCGCCCAGTCTCTGCTCTGCAGCTTGCCTGCCTGAAGCGGTGCGCCCCTGATCTACCTATCAGGTAAGCCTACAACATGCGGCCTACCTAGCTGCCCAAATCCCCCCCACTCTCCCAACCTGCCACCCCTACTCCCTTCCCCGCAGCCCGCAGCCCTGCCAGGCTTTCCTGCCTTCTGTGCGGCCTTCGGTGGCCAGGTTGTGAAGGTAGGCAAGCATGTCGGGTCGTGGGGAAGGGAGCCTACTCCTTTCCCCACAGCCCTGCCATAGTTCCCTGCCTCCCATGCAGCCTTCCCGGCAGTCCCTCATGCCTGCTTGCCTTCTGAGGTTGGCGTCCAGCCCGGCTAATAGGTGGGTGGGTGGGCCTTTGTAGAAATGCCGAACCTGCGCTGGGGCTGAGAGGGGTGGTGGTGCTGCTCCTGGAGGGCAAGTGGATGTTCTGGGGCTGCTCCACATGTTCTTGCCCCATTTCTGCAAAGGTAAAGCGCCCCCACAAGGCAATCCAAAGAGGGGAGGGGGATGCTGCAGAAAAGGCCTCCTTCCACCTGGGCCAGTGTGCCTCACTTGCCAGCTCTGCAGAGCTTGGGACTTCGAAGCAGCCCTCTGGCTTCCTACCCAGCCACCTGCCTGATCTACAAGTGCGCTGACCTGGTCTTTTCCAAGATGAAGCGCTCCCGCCCAGGCTGAAGGGAAAGCTCTGTGGACTCCACGGAAGCCACCGCCATGGGGCTTGGAGCTCCAAAGCAGACCACTGGCTTCCCACCCGGGCACCTGCCTGCTTCCTGCCAGCGAAGAAGCAGAGTGAGAGGCGCAGAAGCTGTCGCCGGCTGGCTGGGCCAATCTGCAAAGAGAACAGGGAGGTGGCCAGGTGGGAAGTCAGTGGGCTGCTTCAAAGCCCCAAGCCCGGCTGCACCATCCTGGACCCTGTGGCACTTTCCCTTTGGCCTGTGTGGCGGCACTTCATCTTGTAGACCAGGTCGCCGCACTTGTAGTCGCGTGGCTGGCTGGAACAGGGCATGGCGCAGGCAGAGAGGCCAATGCAGCCCCTTTCGAGGCCACCCTGGCTGAGCAATCACCACACCTCCCCAGCAACAGGCACGCCGGGGCCGCCTTGCCCACCACCTCTATGCGCTGCGCTTGGAAGGAGCCGCTGCTGCTCTCACTGCTTTCTTCCTTCTCCCACCACAAAATGAAAGCGAGCAGCGGCTGCAGTGCTTTCAGGAAGGCAGGCAGATGTCTGCAGCCAGACAGGGAGGGAGGGCTGCGAGAGCAGGGGTCCCTTCCAAGCAGAGCACACGGAGGCAGCGGGCAAGGCGGCTGCCGGGAGCCTCTTCCTCCACCAGCCTGGCACGCCAAACTTTGCGCGGTGGCAGGAAGCAACCCAAACGCCAGATGGGAGATGGAGGGGTGCATGGAGCTTGGCCTGGCTGCTGAGCATGTGGGGCGCCTGCACAGCTCTCAGGCCGCTTTCCACCGCTGTGCAAAGTTTGGCATGCTAGGCTGGCAGAGAAAGAGCCTCCTGCCAGGAGCCTCCTGGCAGGCGAGAGGTGGCGGCGTAGCAGGTTACCTGTTGAGGCTCCAGGCTGCAGCCCTTCCTGACCAACTGCCTCCTTTCCAGCTTGGCGCACTAAACCTCCCCACTCAAACAGCTGATTATCTTGCCTGCATCGCTTGCTGCCCACCTGCTTGAGCCCAGTGCAGCCTGCCTGGAGAGCCGCTCCAGGAGGCCGGGTGGTGCCATGCTGCACCTAAGTTCTCAAAAGGTAACGTCTCTTGGCTCTTAGCAGCTCCCTTGCAAGCCAGCTGTCAGCATTCCAAATATCATCCCTAAACAGATCAGACTCCAAGGCGAAGCTTTCCTCAAAGTTCCGATTTATTAGGAGAGACATGTTGGCACAAACTGTGGAAACCCAAATCTGAAGATTTAC
>JANHFT010006676.1:0-13495 GCA_032467955.1 Pseudoxenodon macrops | reverse complement strand
AGCTCAGGAGGCAGCCAATCAGTGGCAAGGTAAGTTAGAACTTACCCCTGTTATTTACTTATTTGTTTATAAAATATATTGGCTGCCCATCTTACCACATGGTAACTCTGAACTGTATACAATCATAATAGGTAGATAGCACTTGGCAATAGCTCTTAGACTTATATACCGCTTTACAGTGCTCAACAGCCCTCTCTTCAACCTCTCTCGTGGTTTACAGAGTCAGCATATTGTCCCCAACAATCTGGGACCGCATTTTACCAACCTCAGAAGGTTGATGGAAGGCTGAGTCAACCTTGAGCCTGGTGAGATTTGAACTGCCAAATTGCAGGCAGGTGGCAGGCAGCAGAAGTAGCCTGCAGTACTGCACTCTAACCACTACGCAACCTCAGATAAACATTATATATACGAAAAACATAAATAAGTTAATACAAGCCAAATGCTACAGTCCAATTAAAAATGGGGAGGGGTTGGGAGCAGAATGGGGGGAAGGTGGGATCTATGGTTAAACTGTGGCCCACCTCCACTGTGATGCTCCCTCGTTGAAGCCTTAAGCTAACTGGCCGAGCCTGGTTTTAGGCTCTCATGGAAGGTCAGGAGGGTTGGAGCTGACCTTACTCTGGGGGCGTGGGGGGGGAGATGTTCCAGTCAGAGAGCAGGTGCAAAGGTAGAGAAGGCCCTTTTCCTGCACCCCACCAACTGTAATACTTGGGCCAATGGGTGATCAAACATGCCATAAAGTAAGTCCTGTAAAATGATGTTAATTTTCAGAATATTGAAACTTCCAGCCAGGTTTGAAGCTAAGAAGGTTCAAGGCTGCCTCTCTTAATAGCTGTTTACCTAATGCCTTCTTGGCAAGTACCATTGGAAGACTGGACTTTCAGAAAAGTACCAGGAGGCCTGCAGCGGAGTTTTCATGGTCAGATGCTGAGAGACTGACAGGACTTGTACCATGTTTGCCCAAAAATAAGACAGGGTCTTATTTTCTTTTGACCCCGAAATAAGCTCTTGACCTTATTTTCGGGGAGGTATTATTATTTTTGAGGTGCAGGAGGCAGTGAGCATGGTCACCTCATGGCTGCTGTTGTGTTTTGGGGAAGACTTATTTTCGGGGTGGTGGCTTATTGTAGCTCATGCGCTCAAAAGCGTGATTGGGCTTATTATCGGGGGAGGTCTTATTTTCAGGGAAACAGGGTACGTTTTGCAGTATAACCAAGACAAGAGTATCCCATTCCAGGAGCTTACAGAAAAGCTTTTTTTTTTTTTTGGGTCAAATCATGAAAAGTATAGCTCACACTTTGCTGAGAACCTACAGTGAGCCCTAATACTTGGCTCAGTTTAACATATGGATTGTGCTATATCAGCCAATTATGATTTTAAAATCTGGTTAAGCAAAGTTCATGGGTTAAGTAAATGTGTTGGATTAATAATATGTTTCCCTCTAATATCTGAGAATTCCCTCCAGTGATATTTTCTTCTTGGTGTCTTATGTTCCAGGGAGATAGCGGTGGTCCTCTTGCGTGCTATATGCCAGATGTCACCAGGTACTATCTGGTAGGGATCAGCAGTTTTGGTTTCGGTTGTGGCCGGCCACGGTTGCCAGGAGTCTATCTGCAAATAGGTTTTTACAGAAGGTGGATACAGTCTCAAGTTATTTTATTCGACAAAGCCATGACTATGAAGGCTCCCTATCTTTTCTTTTTGACTACAGGATGGATAGTTTTCTGCAATGTTTTATGAAAAAAAAAATATCTCCCATTGGGTTTGGATATCTTAGCTTTACAACTTGTTTCCAAGTGTAGCAATATTTATTACTTTTAACTGCTAATAGATGCAATAAACATATTGCTCATTCACTGCAATTGATTGCGTCTGAACTTTAGACCTGCTACTTCGTCACTGACAACTGTAGCTTGGAGAGAAATTACTTTTTAAAGTGGTGTTTTTTTTTCTAGTACCGAACATTGGACTTAATATTAGAAAATTTGATCTTAACAATTATTACCTTTGCTGCTTCCCTTATGGTAAACTAAACACATATTTTTAATCTGTCCAGAAATACAGATTTTTTTTTTTACTTCCTGCTTACCTTCCTCCTTGTCTGAGTACCTTAAGCCCATGGCCAGTTTGCTGGTGGATTTCTCCTGGCTTGGGTCGAGGAGGTGGGGGGGGGGCATTGGCCCAGACTCAGAGGTGACCCATGGGCACTGTAGCAATCACAGACCTGGTCCAACTTATTCAGGGCTCAACTCTCAGAGGAGTTCACACATAAGATTAGGGTGGCTGTGGGATAATCTAAAGAGGGATACTAATACCAGTCACTTTCCATGGTTAGATCATTCCCCTTTTATCCTTGAGGTTCTCTATCAACTGCCTTCCACTGCAGGAAGCTGGGGCCTATTCAACTAGTTAACCCCAGGTCATTGATGAACCAATGAGGTTTCAGAGGGAACTTGAGGTTCCACTGAGGTCCTGGTCAAGAATTGGAACAAGCTCAGTTATCTGGGAAGATTTGAAGTGCTTGACCTTGAGGAAATGGGCAGAGTCCTTGCTGCTGTGTGTTCAGGACCCATGTCTCCTGTTCGACGAAGCCCTCCTAGGTACTCATAGTGGCATATAGTTGGGCCCAAGCTCGTGGTGCCGTCCACACTCTGCCAGCCGGCAGGTTGATTATCAGCAAAGCGGACCTCAGCGAGGCAGTTAAAAAACCCCGCTGGAAATTGGCGCTCAAATAAGGCTGCAGCCTTCAACGGGGAGGAAAAGCCTCTTTCCACCGGAACCAAGTCGCCGAGTGAACGCGAAAACCACGAGGCAGATCTGAAAGCCTCCAGTGGATTCAAAGGAAACTTTGTCGCCGCCGCCTAGGAAGCCTTGCGAATTGCCACCAAAGTGGTCCTCAGCGAGAGGCGGAAGCCGCCGCCACCACTGGAATGGCGCAAGCACAAGGCTGAAGGAAACAACAATTAGCTGTAGCCGAAGGGCTCCAATTTAGCCTTGCAGAGAAAAAAAGGTGACAAAAATAGCAAATAGCAATGGTATATAGCAATGAGGAAAGGGAGAGCTAAATTGCATGTCTGTCCTGGAAGGACAGTCAAAAAAGCGGAAGACAGAGGAGGCGTGTCCTTAAAGATTGGAGACTCGGTCCTATTGGATAGCAGACGGAGCAATCCCCCATTCCTGGATGCTATATCCACCAGAATGGAGAATATACCGGTAGGTATCAGATGTTATATCTTAGTGTTAAATGTCAGATGTTGGGTATTAAATCTGAAAACTTCCATTTTCTTCTGAACATAATAAAATTAACAAAAGCACAAAAGGGAGTCCGGCTGTATATTATACTTCAGTCTTGGTGATTGCGATCCATAGCAGAGACTACCAACACAAGTGCTCTGATTTATGAACAGCAGCTGTTTGCCTTTTATGCATGTGAACAATATGGCAAACCAGATTTGCATATGCTGGTTGGAATGATGGGTGTTTGCAGTCTGACACTCTGTGTGTGTGTGTGTGTGTGTGATATTATTTTTAAAGATACAAACACAAGACACTATTTGATAAGTTTTATTTATTAAAAGTTTTTATAGATATATATCATAGGCATTTCTTTAAAGATTTCAACATTCAGGTGAGGATAAATAATTGGAAAAGTTCACGTGCACATATATATACCCTTCTCTCCATAGTGCATAACTATGGAGCTCTGGTGCAAAACTAATAGCTTCGGCTACATTTTACCCTGAACATCAGCCCTCTATGCTACCTCATCACATAGCACTGGCTGCTGAGATTTTCTTAGCTCCGGTTGTGCCTGCAGAAAATGAAGCCCTAAAGAGGAGCTTCCAAAGATACCCATTCCCAGAAACCAATTTCTCTTTTCAGAATATTTTAACTAGAGATGGGCAATATGATGTCCTCCAGATTCATGGATCACAACTTCTCACAATCCTTTCTGTCCATCATATCAGGTTAGAATAATGTGAACTGCAGTCCAGTGTACCTGGTAGAAATTAAATAGCCAACTTAGGCAATAAAAAGTGGTAAGTACCCACCCCACCCGCTTCCCTTTCAGTCTTTAAAAGAGAACAGAACCAAGAGAAGCATATGGCTTATTTTCAGGGATAGCATATTTTTTTAAAGGCCTCCCATTTCCAGTTATTGTTCCTTTGCTGGGGGAGTTACATCAGATGCATCAAGCCTATTGTACAGGTTACACTTTTTTTTTTGTTATGTTTACCCAAAAACTGCAGAAATCCATGCAGCTTTTCTTCTTCAGCTCTTGGAAGCTAACAGTTTTGGGAGAGAAAGGCACCATCATTTTTGTTTTAAAGTGTATTAGCAGTTTTCTGCACAATCCCATGGCTGTGTAGAAATATTCTGCTGTTCTATTCTCTAAGGGATGGGGCTGCTGGTATCAGAAGGAATGATTTCATGGCATTTTCTATGGAATCATGTATCATGATCATCTCAAAATTGCTCAGAATTTTAACATATGCAGCAGTATAATAGCATCTTCTTGTCCTAAAATACGGATTGAAATGGCATAATTTTAAAGGGTATCATTGGAATGATTAAGTATTGTGGCAACAACTGTTGGCTTAACATTCACTAGGTATTCAAAATAAGTCTTTAACATTTCTTGAAAATAAGAAAGCAAAGTAACATAATTATCCCTGACAGCATCTTCATATTGAAACAATCCATGCATTTTTCTATGAACAATAGGAACCTTTCCCCCCAGAATATTCAAGAATATTTTTGTTAATCCCTACCAGATGAAAGTACACAGAAATAGGCTTTAGTTTCTCAAAAATTTCTAAAAATATAAAGTTGATAATCTGAGAGAAAAATATCTGCTTTCTGAAATTGTACATATCTAAAATACCCATATAAAAGGTAAATATTTTAACTATAAAAATATATCTGAGACCAATTCCAGCTGGATTACTTCTTTATAAAAATCAGAATTATTTTAACAAATTACTACTAGGTTTACAAATAGAGTCTTGAAATTAAGTACTTAAGTACTTAAGTAATGTCTCTCTATGTGCATTATCTTTGGTTTGTAATTTTGGTTTCTTTGGGGTATAAAATGGGCAGAGCTAAGGACCTTGGCATTTGCTCAGTTATTGTATGCGAGAAACAGCATCTTCAAATAGCATACATGATGCACATTCACTTGAATTCATCTGTCAGACATTTTTCTTACCTGTGACTAAATGCATAGGCAAAAAGTCAAGGTATTCTCCAGTAGCATTTGTTCAGTTGTATAAAGCATCAAAAAACTGGAATAACTATGATTGGTATATATTTCATGTCTTCAGGTGCCTCCAACAACAAGGAATCCATTGCTTTTATCAATACTCATAAAACAACACATTAAAAAATTAAATTGTCTGCCTTTGAAATCATATGCATGGTCTCAACAAATTATAGTGCAGTTTAGAATTTCCAATCTAAAGGAAAAAATATGTATACAAAACTGAAAAGCCTTCTTATATGAGGACTGTATACAAAAAATACAGAGGTGGCCTTGTGCACTAATATGACAAAAGTAAATAGAAACCACATAACTGGGAACTCTGAATGCATGGGTTTGAAGCTTACGGACTCTGCAGAAACCAAAACATGAATGCTCATTGCAGATGTACAGTTCATTGTCTGTCAATTTGCATGCACAGATCTAGGATGATAGGTTAAAGAATAAACGTGAATATATCCTGATTAAACATGTTAATAGACATTTTACAGCTGATGGCAGTCTTAGCTTCTCTGCAATTTAACTGCAATCAAAAGTTAACAAGCATTTAAAATTAAACTACAGCTCATGAAATTCAGTCGCTTGATTGACAGACGGTACATGTCCATATAGCCTGATTTAATCAAGATTCCAGTTGTGCCAGAGGAATGCTTCTTTACACAATTTCATGCTTTCTTTGGTACTCTGCCAGGCAACAATTTCAAATAATATTTTAAGAGTCTTTAAGTTGTAGAATTTGAAGAGATTTTTGACCTTTCATTTTAATTTTTTAAAAATCAAATCCCCCTGATATTTGTGAAAAAGCTTCTACCTTCTTTTCTTACACGCTTTTATGGCAATAAAGATCTTTTAAAGTTTTTAGTTCTTCAATTAAAGTTTTGTTCTGGTTTTCAAGGACTGCAACTCGATTTTCAAGGCATTTAACGTATTCTTTTTTCTTTCTACGGCATTCTCGAGCGGCTTCTCTGAAATCCAAAAGCAAAAATATGTTAATTACGATACAAAACTCAAAATATTTTACAAACATTCCATTTTTGCTTAGAGAAGATGGTGGCCATTAACATTTTTTTTCTTTAAATGATGATCTGGATATTTTCCTTGCCTGGTAAGTATGGAATAGACATGATCTGTCATGTACTAACATTTATGCTTCCCTAAATCCATTTTAAGCTCCTATCCCGCCTTTTAGATTCCTTTTTGTTTTATGTATATAATTTTATTCTATACCTTTAACTTTCTATTATTTTTAAACCTTTGATGAACTTTTTGTGCATTTAATTGACAGTACCCTTCCCTCCTTATGCTGATGTGCCTATGATAAAAATCTGATTTAATTCTTTCAACTAAATTTTGAAATAAATGCTGAGGATTTTTTCAATATTTTATACTCAATAAAATCAACAGTCAAGACTATCTACAGTTAAATTAGTCCAAGAAAAAGCAAGGTACTGCAACTAAGTATACATATGTTCTAATGCTAAGGAACAAAATAACTGTATGTATGTCCACTGAATATGGCCTCAAACTAAGTACCCACTGAAGGGTAGTCTGAAGCCTATTTAGGATTTTATTTCAGAAGTTTGACACATTAAGTATACGATATATGTGATGGAACATTTCACAATAACTTTTCATTATGAAGCACAAGTGAAAAAGATAAGACTCCTAGGTGGGATGCTTTAAATTTATTTTTCAAGAATCTTGTTTTCTTATTTATTTAAAACAACAATTCTTTTCTCCTTATTTCTTGAAATAGGGCATTTTTAAATAAAAGTATTTCCCACTCCAAAACAAAGTGAAATGGGGGGGGGGGGAAGCAGGCAATATAAACAAGCATTTAGTTAGAAGGGAATAATATTCCTTAGGCAAGATAAAAGGCTGAAACTTATTGGTAATCTCTGTGCACAAGATCTCTTTTCAGAACATAAGTGGAAAGTAAATACCTATTTTTCATCAGCCTTATTTCTCGTTTCAGTTGGGGATCATCTGTTTTGGTTGACTGAGATGTCAAGGACACAGGCGTTGTCATCACAACAGTTTGTGGAAGGGAAGTGGTGGTTGGTGTCCTGCGTAACTGGTAAGCCTGCATATCTCCAGATGCAGCTGTTAAGGAATCAGAGTAGAGCACACGGTAAAGCAACGGCTCTTAAACTCTGAAATACTGCTACTCCCACCCTCCAAATAAAATCAATGATTCCACTAGGTTTAGGGTTGGGCAAGAAATAAATATATCATTTTTAGTGATGGTTTTTGAGAATAAAGGCAAATACTGACAATGATGGACTCTCAATGTGGAAAGAGAAAGCGGGAAATTGCAAAATCTTTGGAATTAAGCAGTATTACTTTTTTTTAAACTCAAAAAGTATGATTACATAATTGGTTAGGACTAATTGTTTAATGGCTCAGGCATAAAAGAGACTGTTCCCAAATAGTTAAGACTGCCTAAATGATAGAAAATAGTACATTTAACTTAATAGCAAATGCCCATTTTCTACAATAACAGATTTTACTGCACCACCCATTCTAGGGGAAGAGCTAAAACCAGCTTTCTGTGGGAAGAGTAATTTTGAAAAAGGTAAAGTGGGAATAAAGAAGAGATCTTCTCCCCATTCTTTCTTGTAACTGCCTGGATAGGCTAGGGGGGCTCTTCCCTGCTACAGGAAGTGGACCTTCATTGTATGTCTAATATCCTAACTTCTACAGTGAGACATACTAACTCGAGACATTTCTGAGATTGGAGTTTTCAAGAGAAAGGTCCTGAGATTTGCCAGAAACTCTTTTCTGTAGATCCTCTTCTTAGAGGAAATTTGTGAAGAGTCATATAAATTAAGTTTGCAGTAATTAATAAATATGAACTCAGAAGGCCAGGTGACAACCCTACAAAGATCTCCCAAGTTTGAACTCTTTACATTCACCACAAAACATTCTCCTGAAGATCTTTCTCTGTCTGTGCTATAAACACTTTTGCACATGATTGGCATGGATTTCAACCTGTGGAAGCCTCAGATGTTATTTGGGGGAACACTCTGTGTAATACCAGTCCACTTTATAAGATAGTCAAGAAAGGAGTTACAAGTACATAGAAACTATTGGGAGGGTGGGCGTGATTCTTCAAAAGCTTTCTCATCCCTTGCTTCTTTTAAGCCTGGAAATAATGGTAACCAAATGGGAAGACTTTTGCATGCAAAGGTGATACTCCAGATCTGAACTTGAAGCAAGTTCACAGAGTAGTGCTCTGAACTGGGACTGTTGCTTCACTTATGAAAATCCCAGAAAACTCTTGATGGAAATGAGCAGGTAAACCTCTGGCATGTTTATCGCAGTTCAAAAGATTTTTAAGATAATGATTTCTGTCATGCACCTCATTAATTCCCATTCTGCAGATTCAATGGCTAATAAGAATTGTTCAGTGGTCTGAGGTTCAGGATAACATGCCAAGCTCCAGTTATTACTCCCTTGAACAGATCCTCATTCTTTTATGCCAATGTCAACTAGGTGATATATTGCCACTTCATTCTATGGGGAAAGGCCACATGGGACATCTGTCAGGTTCAGAGGGAATGCCATCATACTGGACCTGGCTAGGCCAGCTCAACACTCATCCCCAATACTTCTCATCCCCAACGTCTTCTGCTGACTGACATGGTCCATCACATAAGAGCTCCAAGTGGCCCCAAAATGGTAATCTTATGTTCTTCCTTTGCCGTATCGGAAACGGGAAGCAGGAGATACATGTATTTACTCTTGATAAATGTCTCTTTGCAGGAGGGCATAGAGAGGGAAGCTCTCTGCTTCTGAACTCATCTGGTGCCTCTATCTCACCTGCTAATCAGCACTGGTGTAAAGGCCGCCTGAATGGTTTGTATTCATCAGCATGGTATGTTTCTGGCAGTCACCAGGAACTTGAAGAGGAGGAGGTCCTCCAGAAGATACAACTACAATACCAAGGCTATCTGGTGTCTCCAACAACCAGCAGTTGGAAGTTGGATGGATCGTTCTGGTCTCTCCATGATTTCCCTTCTGCTTCTGGCCTATTCACTGGGCTGAGTTGCCTTCCCTTGGCAGGAGAAAGCCTTCAAAGTCCCAGCACACGATTACTATGCTTATCAACATGGAGCCCATTTCATTTAACCTCTGTGACATTCTCTTCTATTATTGCTGCTGCTGCTTTTCTTCCCAGCCTATTTGAAGCCAAAAGAAAAAAAATGATCCACCTTGTCTTCAGAAGACGAGGTTAGGATTAAAGGAAGGATTTTCCTTCATCAGAGTGAGGATTTAACCCTTTCCTATCAAGCCTACACCCAGGTGATCAAAAAAAGGGCAAAGGAAAGAAAACAGCTAACCTGCATAGTCCTGTCCAGAAGGATGGCTGGCACAGTTGGAACAAAGGAAAGCCCACTTTGGGGTAAGAGCTAAATCCCCTTAGACAAGTAGCACCATAACAATTCTAAGCCCTTTTCCCAAAGCAACTGGGAAAATAATATCTACCACAGGTTGCCTTTCTTTCATTGTAGGAATACATCTTAGTTGCCAAAGCTAAATATTATGATCACTTTCTGCTAATAAGTCATGGGAGGGATTTGGGAGTTGCACCAAAGCTTTAAGTGTACTGGAAATTGCCCAACCTTGCCATAAAAGGACGTTTAATGAACTGGTAGTAATATTTATTTCTGTCCCGCCCTTTGTTCTCCTATTTTCCCCACAACAACAACCCTGAGAGGTAGGTTAGACTGAGAGGGAGAGGGAGAGAGAAAGAGAGAGAGAGAGAGTGTGTGTGTGTGTGTGTGTGACTGGTCCAAGGTCACCCAGAGATTAATGGTTTGAATTATTTAAAGTGGATACTTACTTTGCACTACTACCTGATTACTTGGTACTAGTATCTGCTGGCCATCAGATGTCTGCACATACTGCAATAGCGGAGTCCCAGTAGCATTTGTGAAGGTCTGTAGGCCCTGCACACTCTCGGCACCTGGACTGCTCAGCTGTAATGGTCCATTTGGGGCAATGGCAACTTCAAAACCAGACAGAACAAAAGAGGGAAGATGCGGAATAGTGCATAGCATAAGATAATCAATTAAAAAGCAAGACATTTCTTTTCTTTTGGGCAACCCCACAAGAATATTCCATTAAATATAGTCTCTTGCCCAAAGATAGGTAATAAAGTAATCTTCAACTGACAAGTATATTTAACAACATTTTCTCCAAGCTGGCTTGTTGGATTACATGCTAGTATGAGAAAAATATGATTTTTAACTCATAATAAATAATTATTGAATTTTTTAAAATTCCAAAATTATTGCTTTGTTTTTCTGATAAAATATAATTTTGAAAAGGATTGTAATTCTGAATTAGAATCATGGGTGCTAGCAACCTACCCAGTGTAAACGTTTATTAATTATATGTGTATTGTATAAGAAATGTATCACCACTGATAGAAAAATATGTTTTATGTATGTGTGCAAAAAATAAAAAACTTTATTCAAAAAAAACCCCATTATTAATTAATACATACTATATTGACCAGTGCTGGTCTGATAAACAGGTGTAGTGACAGGCACTGAAGTGACAACAGTGTTCGACTCATCTCCTTTCCTATCCCTTGTGTCTTCAGAAGAAAGATCGTTAAAGATTTTTCTATAAAAAAACAACACAGTGTATCAGATATATACTGCTCGAAGAAACAAAAAGCATGCTGAATAAATAGCTACATTATTATATTGATTATTACAATATGTACAATTTTAGGTACAGTTTGTCTTTTTTTCAAATTCAAGAGCAGCAGAGGCCAATATTTTGTGGCCTTCTAAACCTAAAAACTGTTCGTTAAAATGATTGCTAGTGATGCACATTTTTGAATTATTTTGCCTTGAATATGTTATAGAAAGGTACAATAAATGTAATAAAGATTGAAAGGTGGATATTCTATAAAAGACAGTTAGCATTTGCTTGGGAAGCAGTTTTGAAACATAGATTCCATGACTGAAAATATCTTAACAGATAGCCGGGAAAGTCTAAGCAGCCTCAGAAGCAGACTGAAGTTCTTGCAGAAGCTCACAGGCAAACTTGGAATTTGTGAGATACTGCTGTATGGTGCTGTTGTTGCAAACACCTCATCTTTTCCAGAGAATTTAAAGAGCAATCATGAGGGAGGGCATGGCTTCCCTAAGTTTATCCTCACAATAGTCTTGGGCCAGGTAAAGCTCAAAGAGAGAAGGGCTTGCCAAAACTCACCCGGTGGACACAGAAGTTGGGTTTGCATGACACACATCTAACAATTTACTACACTACACTGACCCCCTGAAATTCAGGTTTTAGACACAAAAGAGATGGGCAATCTGTGACTGTTGGCTCCAAAAAATACAGGATCCTTAACCAATAATAATAAGACACATATACCACTTCATAGTGCTTTTACAGCCCTCCCTAAGCAGTTTACAGTGTCAGCATATTGACCCCAACAATCAGGCTCCTCATTTTACCAAACTCGAATAGGATGGAAGGCTGAGTCAACTTTGAGCAGGTCAGGATTGAATTCCTGGCAGTCGGCAGAATTAGCCTGCAATACTGCATTCTAATCACTGTGCCATCATGCCACCAATTTGCCAGAACGTCAGCTAGCAATCTATGTGGCTTCCAGACATTAAAATATTTCCCTCACATGATTTAGGTCTTCACAGAATGAAACAAACATTTAGAATTAGTGAATGTTTGGTTCTAAACATGATTTTTGATATTTTGAACCAACCAAAGCTGTTGAACTGTCTGCAAGGGCAGCACCGAACATAGCATATTTCTATAATTTAAGTGGGAGGTGATTACATGGTAAATGACTAAGATGGTTCTGGGGTTTTTTTCCACCTCAAGAAAGGCCACAACAATCACATAAGATAACATTGATGAGATCATTCTCAGTCCCTGTAGTAATATGGCCAGCTAGAGAAAAAGTTCCAGGAGTAGGAAGAGATCCAGAAGAAGATCCCACTCTTTTCTACATTATCTGCTTATTTGCTTTCAATCACAAACACATACTCAAAACAAGATTTAGGAAATGGAACATGAAGAATAGCAGTCTCGTTTTCCCCCCCTTGGAATATCTAAGTCAGAGTCTTGGTATGAGTTTCTCAGAGGCTTCAGTGTAAATGCTGAAGGGTGGAAATAAAATCTAACTCCATAATGCACCATGCTTAAGTTTACTATTCAGGAAAAGTTATAAAGAAATTTGCAATGTTCAATACTCAGAATGACACCTATTGCATTTCCCTACTGCAGAACAAAGATTATTGTGCAAAATAATTCATCTCCTATCAGGGACTTTTCTTTTATCAGGAAGTACTACAATCTAGACTTGTACAAACACTGTCACCTTGAAATGTTCTAACCTCAAAATTGTTGAAAGTTCTGAACATGAAACAAAACAATGTGTTTTGAAAGTTTTGCTGAAACCATGAAAGAAAAACGCTGCATACAGTTTTATTGATTATTCCAAACACTGCAACTGGGCTATTCTTACAGCCTGTGGCTGGGCTGCTTTTTTCAAACCCTTCTCAGCCTTTCTAGAAGCAGGGAAGAAAAAGTGTTGTTAATGCCACTAAAACTGTATAAATTTAAGAACTACTATTACAATGGTGATTTAGTTGGTTTGACATTCTTATGCTATTTTATAATGCTAATATACATGCAGTTAAGAAACACTAGAAGTCTTTTAATAACTTTTTATTTGTTTTGTCGCCAGCAGTTGCTCCTCTCTGCAAACATCTGGAAAGAACCACAACACATATTTCAAGACTTAAAATGGACACCTAACATCAAAAATGTCATTAAAAAAGCACAACAAAGAGTGTTCTTTCTGCACCAACTCAGGAAGCTCAAACTGCCCAAGGAGCTGCTGATACAGTACTACAGAGGAATCATTGAGTCTGTCATCTGCACCTCCATAACTGTCTGGTTTGGTTCTGCTACAAAACAAGACAGATTCAGACTTCAGAGGATAATCAGAACTGCACAAAAAATAATTACTACCTACCAACCTTCTTTCCATTGAGGACCTGTACACCGCACGAGTCAAAAACAGGGCCGTGAAAATATTTACTGACCCCTCGCATCCTGGACATAAATTGTTTCAATTCCTACTCTCAAAATGGCACTATAGAGCACTACGCACCAAGACAACTAGACACAAGAACAGTTTTTCCCCAAACGCCATCACTCTGCTAAACAAATAATTCCCTCACCACT
>JANHFT010006674.1:223249-238808 GCA_032467955.1 Pseudoxenodon macrops | reverse complement strand
GGCACCCTGACAAGGCCCTCTCTATGTGAGCGCACTGGTCGGTGGGAGGCTATTGGCGGCAGAAGGCGGTCTCGTAACATGTAGAATTTTGTGATTAAAAGTTATATTTCATATTCTAATTTTAGAAGTAATAAAGCTTGTTCATAAAAATGAACCTATCAGAATTGATAGGCAGAATAACATTTACATAAATTAAACAAAAATAAGAAATCAGTTCAATAAAATCTTTATCGTCAGCCATCTGTTGCATTTGTGGACTGCAAAATTGCAGTACTACATTTTCAGTTTGTTTAGAACTTCAATTTGGATTTTTGATCTTGCTTAGTCGATTAACATCAACTGCCACTTTTAAAGTATATGCATCTTGAATAACTGTGTTGAAATACTTTACAATACTGTACTGTTTGCTATTTTCAAAATTCTGTTCAAGTCAAGTAGCAATAGAATGGATTTGAAAGACTTCTGTTTGACCAACTCTTTGACCCATGACATACATGTTTTGTTGCCATTAACTACTTTTCTTTGGTGCCAGTTTGATTTCTGTTGCAATGTTTTCCATTTATAGAGTTTTCCCTCACCCTTTTTCCTGTAGTCTTAAGAATTTCTGATGAGAAGGATTAATCTTTGTAATCTATTTCTTTCAAAATTAGAGTTTAGAGTAAATTCTGTTTAAGGTGTAGTTGACTTTAAATTTATAAAACAATATATTTGTATAAAGTACTGGTTTTATATTAGATGGATTAGAGCAGGGGTGTCAAACTCAAGGCCCATGGGCTGGATCCGTCACACGGGGTGCTTAGATCTGGCCCATGGGGCTGCCCTGGAAACAGTGAAAGACTGGCGTGTGGTACCTCTGCCAGTGAAAATGGAGTTTGGGGGGACCACACACAGCCCCCTTGAGCTCCATTTTCACTGGCAGAGGATGATAGGAGGTTGTTGTGGCCGAAAATGGAGTTTGGGAGCCCATTTTCACTGGCAGAGCGCTCAGGCCACAACAGATGCCCCCAACACGAGTGACGTCAAGCTGGCCACAGCCACTCTGGCCACGCTCACCCCGGCTCCAGAGGTCAAACACAACCCTGATGCGTCCCTCAATAAAATCAAGTTTGACATCCCTCTATTAGAAGATTGTTAAAATCTTTCATATATGTATGTATGTATATACATATGATGCCCATCAGCCAAATGTATGACATAACATCAACTCTAATAGTTACTAACTTCTTTATACATGCTTATTCTGCCTACAAGTAAGGCCATATCAATCATGGTTGGTTAAACCAAGCTTATTATGATATACAAAAAGAGTTTTGTACTGCTTTTACCTAGAAGAATAGTGAAAAATACCGATAAAATTATTTTATAGTTTTGTTTTTTCTGAATGAAAGGTAAAATTCGAAGTTTGGCTAGTTGCATGATGATAGCCCATTAGCTGTATTCAATTCTAGTGGGACTGTACTTTTGTACACATTTTTCATAAAAGTTAGAGAGAGCATACTTTCAGGGATTTATCCAAATGGCAATTATACTCCAGAACACATTTTCTATTTATGCAACTTTTGCCTCCTATTTTAAAATAAACATATTTTGAGAGAGTACCATATTACTTTTCAACCTGCAGTTTACTCAAACCAATTTTATGTAGCAGACCATACTTGCAACATAACATTATTTTGAAAATATTCAATACATTAATTCAGCTCTGTGATTAGACTTGAACTATTCAGGTTACCTACGTTGACAGATCCTTTATATAATTGCAAAATCTAGTTTACACTGTTTATTTAAGACTAGGAATTGGATTGTATTAATATATGTATAATGCAGTGGTGAAAATTACTTACCTTCCCTACTGGTTTGGAAGTCCGTGCACCTAGTCAGGTACAAGTTTTTATCCTCTGTGCATGCACAGAAGGCTTTGAGCATGCGCAGAGGGTAAAAAAATCCAGGAAGTTACAGCCTCCGGGCTGGTGAGTGAAGCCTTGTGCTGCCGCCACTACCTGTTCACCTGAACTGGGGTGTACCAATAGGATTTCACCACTAGTATAATGTATATATAATGTATAAAAATGTGGCCAGGTATTTTACTTTCTATTGCTTCAAATTGTATTTCATTCTTCCCTCCTTTAATTGCATTTCCCTTCTTTATAACAGATATCCTCAGTGTGCATAGAATAGGGCCAAACTCTTTTTTTTCTTTAAAAGTAACCCTTTTATTTGGAGAGTATTTATGTCTATTTGGATCTAGATTATCCCTGGTCATTCCATTGGGCTATATCTGTGTATTAAAACATAAGCCTTTGTGTTACCAAACAAAGGTTAAGCTGGATTTGCATATACAATCTCCTTTGGGATAAAAGATGTCAATGCAGATTGCATGGACTTTTGACCTAAGTGCTCCACATATAGATACGAAGTTCAGTATATAAAATATCAAGTCAGAGAATGGAGCAAAGAGCTCGCTTCATGCTAATAACTCCTTACCAGATGCACATGCTAATAAAAGTTATTCTTGAAATTTTATTTTTAAAAGCCTTTTAAAATTCTATCCTCAGTTAGCTTGTTTATGTGTGTGTGTGTCAGGGGTGGGTTCAGGATATTTTTGCTGCCGGTTTGCTCAGGGTCGCGCTGTGTTTGCATGCGCACGCAGCAATCAAAATCCGAGATGGCGGTATCCATGGAGACACCGACGGGACTGACTCCATGACATCATTGCCAAGTTACTACCGGTTTTTATAGAACTGAACCAGTAGGAACCCACCTCTTGTGTGTGTGTGTAAAGTATATTGTTAGTATATTTTATATTTTAATGGATTTAATAATCTCACACTAGTGTTGGCTTTCCTCTTGGATTGACTGGCTGTTCTTATCACCTGGGCAGTTGATGATTTAGGGACAGTGGCTGAATATTAATTTTATAATTTCATTTCAACTACATTCCTCTAAATGGAAATAATCCACTTTAGTTTGGATATCATGTTAAGATAGAGTTAGGCAAAGTTACAGCTGTGGGTATCACTGGATCTGCAATTACCTCTGTTGGAGCCTGTTTGGCTGTCTTATTTCATTTCATTTTTTCTTTTTTGGTGCCTTTGAGTAATGTTTTGACTTGTGGCAATAGCTTAGCCTAGTACTGCAGTTTTCATGGCAAGGTTTTTTGTAAGTGGTTTGCTAGGTAAGTCTCTTTCCAAGGTCTAAGAGCGACTTGCCCATGTCACCTAACTGGCTCTGTTCCTAAAGTGGGACTAGAGTCTCCTTTCATTTCTAACGTGATGCCTTAAGGACCATACCACACTGGCTCTCTAATTCCTGAGATGTTTCTTGAAAATTTATTTATTTATAATTTATAACGGACACAGTGACTCTGGGCAGTTTACAACATTAAAACCCATATAAGTCCAAGATCACATCGTGGAAAATGATTGGCTTTGTTCTACTTTACTTTAAATTAGAACTTTAATATGAGCAGTTCATGGTCTTATTCCAGTCAGCCTCTGGCCACATCTCTGTTGTTGTAACTAAATTCTTCTATCTCCTTTTAGTAGTACTATAATCTGATTTCTTTGTGTTTTATGTGATGATATCTTATGTGTGTAGGTGTCATTTTTGTTGTTTGAAGACTGTTAGCAACAGAGACATTGTTGAATTGGCAAAAACTGTTAAGTTGTTTTCTTGTTTCATTTGTTTGCTGTACGTACAGTTCAATAACGTTCTTGTCTTGCTGTTTTCATCATTGGCATTCAAGTCCCCAAATACAAGCAGCACATCTTACTCGCATTTTCTGTCAATTTCAGATTGAAGTTGACCATAAACCTTGTCAGCCTGTTCTGCAATAGTGGTTAGAGCATAAACATGCCCAACCTGTCACATCAACTGGTTGTCTACAGAACCTAACTGTTTTTATTCTGTCATTTATTACAGTCTACCCAATATTGTCTTTGCTTTATCTTTTATATCTTTGAAAACAGTGCAATTCTTTGCTTATTATCTTTTCAGTAGTAAGCTGTATGATCTTCCAAGTGTTCCATTCGAGGCCATTTCAATTCTCTGATGCCAAAGATGTCAGAGTATAGTAAATTCATTTTGTCTTTGACTGTGTTGACCTTTCCTTTATGCGGCTCACATTCCATGTTCCTACAGTACTTCTATTTTTACAACTTCAGATTTTATTCTCTTTAACTTGCTATCTGGAAAGCCACACCATAAACAATTTTTAAAAGTTGTCAGCTCTTTTTTAGTAGCATACCTAGTGCCATCTGATCTGAAAGGCTCATTATCCAACATTATATTGTCAATAGGTTTATCTTGTCTATCCATGTAGTTTTACCATTGTGTTTTTCCTGACAAATATAAAATTATGCCTTTGCCATTGTCAGTAAATTGGTCTTCATCATTATATCTCCCACACGCATCTTATAACACTGCAACGTAATATAGATATCTGCTTCTTTTAGCTGGCATCAGCCTTCCAAGTAGGCCAGATCAGGAAATGGAGAAGAAATATTGGAACTCTGCTCTGTTGTTATAGTAACAGAATCTTGAAAGCCTGCTGCATTTTCCTTTCCTTGATCCAGAATCATGGCATTATTTCTTCAGATTTCTGAGTATCACTTTCCTTCCTTCCCAGAGTTGATTCATGTTTTGCTGTATCACGTTGTTACTTCAAAGTCATCTCTATAGTTTTCTATAGCTGGGCAGCTGGATGAGCTTCATGCCTTGGATAATCCTGTTGGAAATACGTATACTCCCAGTGCTTTTTATACACTCCACTCAGCAACACCTGTCACCCTGCCATAGTGAGGCATCAGAGCAGGCCTTGGTGCAGGGGTGAAATGCTCCCGGTTTGGACTGGTTCGGCAGAATCGTTACTGGACATGTGGCCTGGTTCGCCGTACTGGTAATGATAGCTTGCTGGCCACGCCTCCAAACCGATCCCCCGGTCGCCACTCACTCACCCCGCCCCTGCCCAGCCAAAAATGGGAGAGGTGGGGGGGGGGTCCATTTTTGCTCCCAGCAGGCTTGAGGCCTGCTAGGCAAAAAACGGATTTAGGCAAAAAAAAGGTGGGGGGTCCGTTTTTGCTCTTAGCAAGCTTTCCTGAAAAGAAAGAGAAAGAGAGGGAGGGAAGAAGGAGAGGAAGGAAGGATTGCAAACCTGGCGCTAGAAGGAGCTTCAGAGGATAATCCAGGGCTGGAAGGGACCTGGAGGTCATTTAGTCCAACCCTGCCCCAGCAGGACATTGTTAAAGTGAGTTTCTGTCTTTTGATCCCCCAGTCACATTACTACATAGCCATACCCACCCAGTCACATGACCACATCAAGCCACGCCCATAGAACCGGTAGGGGGAAAAAATTAGATTTCACCACTGCCTTGGGGTGATTACAAGCAATGTTGAAGACAGCAAATGAAATGATTGCCTGCTTTGCAAGGAAAATATTCAGTTTAGGCTTTTCACTGCTCATATTCTTATCTAGCCATACAGGTCACTGCAACAGCAGATATATGTGTAACGATTGGATCTGTCAGTCTAAGTATTATGAAATACAAGATCAGAAGAATTAAGGTTTTAGACCAATTCTTTTAATGTGGGCAAGGTTATATGGCAACGACAACAACAAAACAGATTACAAATATAAGAGCAGTTATCTTAAGCTGAATTTTTACGTTACATCTGACTTTGAAACATACTGTCTGAACCAGTACTATGTGTTTATATGATTAAAATTGTACTGAAGTTGTGCTGTTGATTGCATACATTGAAATTAATATAGCTGTAGGCTTCTGTTCTTAGAAGCTGATTCATGGACAAAAACTGATTCAAAGGTGTGTAGAAAGCTGTGGGGAATATTATGTAAATGAATGCATGGGAGAAGACTAAGAAACTTGGTAACATGTGCTGCCTTCGGCACTGTGATTAAAAGTAAGTCCTGACTTCAGTGTAAATTTTTAGATAAGCTAGGTACAATTAAAAATTATTCTTTATCTGTAATAGAAGCTTTTGAGAGTTGGGCAGGTTTTCTCATGTGAAGATATAAATAAGATCACATATATGCATGCTCCTGCTTCTGATTAACAAGTCCTACATACACACTTTCAAAAGAGTCACATTTTGAAAGATGTAGAGAAGTAAATATTTAGAACATGGTGCTGACATTGCTGTATGGGTAAGCTACACTAGAAACTGATGAGGCAGGCTCTGCAGAGGCCTGCTTATTCTCTTGAACCTCTGCTATCTTGCTGATGAACCTGAAATGTCTTTTTGCTTTGCACCAAGTTGGGAGTCAGTATAGTTCAGTGATTTTACACACACACCCCTATTGGAACAGAAGCGTTGGGACTTTAGCAACAGGAAGATTATGCAGCACATCCTGCTTTGTCTTTGTTAGGGACAGATTGTTGCACACTACATTACCATGTTGAATTGAACAAAGAAGTATTGAAATATTAACAATTAAAAAAAGAACGTCAAGGAAACGATGGTATTCTTTTGATTCTGAGGGTGAGGTTATGACTAGAACAGGGGTGTCACACTCAAGGCCTGTGGGTTGGATTTGGTCCATGGGGTGCTTAGATCTGCCCCCTGGGGCTGGCCTGGAAATAGTAAAGGACCGGCTTGAGGTGCCTCTGCTAGCCAAAATGGGCATTGGGGCGGCCACACATCGCCCCATTTTGGCTGGCAGGGTGCTGCAGGAGGTGTCCGTCCCATCTCCGTCCCCCTGCCCTGGCTGACCTGTGGAGGACAACTACAATGCCAATCCACTCCTCGAAGAAATCCAGTTTGACACTCCTGGTCTGGAAGATAGTGTTGCTGGCTGATGCCCTTTCAGTATCTAACTTTTCTATAATATTCTATCCTGTTCCAATGCTATTTAATATCTAAATGAAATCACCGGGGGGGGGGCATCAGCTAGAGATTTGTATACTATAAATATGCAGTAACAATCAGATGTGCAGCTCTGCGTTCCATATGGAAGAGAGTGATGCTTCTGAATATTTCCTACATTTCATGATGAACTAGATGAGGTAGAAAAAAACTGAAATTTGGATAAGTGATCGAGATACTATAATTGCATCGGAAACTGGTCTTTGATAAATCCTAAAAGAGTAAATACGTAATGGGGAATTACTCCTCGGTTGTCACTGTGTTTGCAGGAAATAACATTTCTGGTATATCAGATAGTCTTTCTTGAGACACTTTGATTTGGTGATAGTTATCCATGCTATTGTTCCTGCCTTAATTATTGCAAATCACAATATGTTGGGACTACCAATGAAAAAGTGTGTACATGCTAGTGCATTTTGTCCAAACAGTGTTAGATTTGTTTCCCCAATTTCTAGGAATTTTCCACTCTGTGGCTCTGTTGTAATATTAAACTACAGATGCAGCAATGTTGACTATGGGCTGATTGGAATAAACCTGTTTAGCCCCCCTCCCCTCCTGCCATGGTTAAACTAGCAAGCCTCAACTGCATAAGAATAGC
Organism: Pseudoxenodon macrops; assembly: GCA_032467955.1. Lineage (NCBI taxonomy): Eukaryota > Metazoa > Chordata > Lepidosauria > Squamata > Pseudoxenodontidae > Pseudoxenodon > Pseudoxenodon macrops. The sequence continues at coordinate 231,328 of JANHFT010006674.1, read as the reverse complement.
TACAGAATGATGATGGTATGGCAGCTACTTATGTGTCCTTCATATTCTCAAACACTTTTAAGTTAGCCATTGCAGAATAGTTTATATGTAGCTGAATTCTTGAAAAGGTTTTATTACATTTGGATAGTATATTCAGAAATTTAGTATACCAATATCCAGAATTTTATATAGTTTAGCAATACAGAAATGGAATTACCAAATAAAGCACTAGATGGCATGCTAGACATTTAATTGAAGGAGTGTTTATATATTCTCTTATCTAATAAAATGCTACAGTTAGTGCTATATTCTTTTTCAGGTTTTCTGCAAAAATGCCCGATGGAAAGATTCTTCATTTTCATCCTTCTATTCTCCATTTTGGAATGCAGTGAGTATTTTGCACTTTTTCAGAATAAAGACAAAATAAATATATAATACAAAAATATTTTCAAGAAAAGAGTCTTGTCTATTTTCATTTCTCATTATAATTATTATATAAGATGTATCAATATTTTCAGGGTGATTATGAAAAGAAAACTAAATAATGGACAGATGCCAAATATATTTTTAATTATGAAAGAAGCAGCACATTAGCTAACTTTTAAAATAATTACAGCTCTTAAAAGGAATATGTAAAACAGCTATATTAACTTGCTTTATAATCTAGATAATTTACCTACTTATAGATGTAGTGTTATATCAAACCATGGTTTGTTATGATGTGATTCAGAGGTGGGTTTTAAATCTTCTTACTGCTGGTTCGCTCAGGGGCACGCTGTGGCCGTGCGTGCACTTTGTGTATGCACGAGCATGCACAGTGCTTTTAAAAAGCTTCTGCACATGAGCAGAAGCAAATCCAAGATGGTAGTGCCTATGGTGCTGCGGAAAGAACCGGCTCAGGAGTGTGGCAGGTCCGGGTTACTAACGGTTCTACTGAACCATGCCAGTAAGTTACTAACGGTTCAGCAAAACCGGACCGAATCATTAGGAACCCACCTCTGATGTGATCAAGGCAAGGCTCATGTATTGTTACTATGTTGAGTCTCTGCTAATTTCAGCCATAATTTGTCCTTATCCTAAAACCCAATTCAGCATATTCAAGCAATACTCTTCTGATTTGAATCTGCTTTGAAAAACAAATGAAAACCATATTTGTATAATACATTGAAATCAACAAATATTGAGACAGCCACAATACTTGGAAAGAATAATTGGTGTCATTGTAAACCATGGCATTGATACTACGTCTTCAGTTATTGCAAAATTATCTTTTTTCAAATTGTGTTGAAAATAATGTTATTTTTGTGGAATATAATTCTGTAGTGTTGAAACTGAGTTGGAGCAAAAAGAATAATCATATCGTTTTAGCACTGTCTTTCTATTTCATCTTTTCTTGTTTCCTTAGGTTACTGGGGCTGCCCAAAGCTAAAATGCTCTATGCTTACAACCCTAATAAGGATAGAGACATTCTAGTGAATTCAGTGTTTACAACAACCAGGCATTTTCATGTGTCCCCTGCTCATAGCAGAGTAAGTGTTTTAATGTATTTTTGAAAATTATGTTGCAATAACATGCACGTTTTTGTGCCACAATGGGAGTGCTTATGTTTGTAAGCATACAATCAATTTATAATTAACAAATGAAGTTACATCCATTCATATCAAAAAGAGGGTCCCATTTACTTGTTGTTGTCATATTTTATTTATTAAAATTTATTTTATTTATTAAACTTATTCACTGCCATCTTATATCTGGGTGGCTTACAATATTAAATTGGAATAGGGAATGCATTGAAGCCGATATATATTTTTCATTCTTTGATAGAAAAAAAAAACCTCTTTTCTATCATTCGGAATCATCCTATCATTTCATTCATTTTGTGTGAAGCAAATGGTTGCAAAAGAGAGCAAACATTGCTTGTAAAATGCAAAGTTGCAAATAAAATGTTTTATCAAGTGTACATAATATTTGAATATTATTCTTTCATATTTTACTAATGCATTTAACATTTTAAAAATGTTACTAAAGCATTCGGTATAGTCCATTTATAAGAGAAACTTTGGTCCAGTGACTTCTAACAATAATTGTTATATCACAATCATTTAGTCACTTTTCTGGAATTTTAGAATACCAGTCATTTAATAGCAAATCCACAATCATAAATATAAGCCAATTGTCAAGTACCCAAATTGCAGTCACATGACTGTGGGGGTAATGCAACGGTTGTAAGTGCAAGTTTAGGTCCTAAGTCACCTTTTCTGAGGCCATTATAACTTTGTCAAACAATCGTAAATCCAGGATTACCTGCACAATGAGGTTTTTATGCATTAGGGCTATTTTATCATACTGAAACACCTGAAAATCAGTCTGAATTTTATGTCTCCTGAAAATTTCGATCCCCAAAACTGCACTCAAAACTGCAAGTACAAAAGGTTTCTAACACAATAACACAAGTTGTAGCTATGATAGCTATGTGTGCAACAACCACATTATTAAAAGCTGAAGTACTAAACTCTTCTTTTATGTGGTGCTATATGTGCAAGGATATAACTTCCCTAGAAACCTTCCTCTTGAAGGCCATTTGAGGATCTGGTGGTTAAAATACTGACTCAGTCTTAAGACAGAAAGTTGTGGCTTTGGCTCAGCTCGTATTAATAAATAGACACACTCCCCTGTGAAAGAACTGAAATATTTCTGATTTAAAACCTGTTAAAAGATACCAAGGTAACCAAGAAGTATATTTTATAATTTTGCATTATTAGATCACATCCTTTAAAATATAAAGGTGAGTTGACAACATGTTCCTGGGTTTCCTATCTCATTTGCGGAAACATACCCCAAAGTTTATCCCCCCCTTTCCTTTTTGTAAAACTTAATATTTTTCCTGTTATAATGTGTGAATGCACACAGAATGTGAATAGCATGTTTGAAATGTGATTCAAACCTTGAAACATAAAGCAACTTGCACCTGAAACTGCAGCGCTGATGTGAGATCAAGGTGTATATGTCTGTAAGGCTCCTCCTTTCATGCTCTGTGGGCTAAACCTTAACAGAAGCTGATAACCAACAGCTTTTTAATGAGATATTTAAAATATGGTTTGCAGGTTTTTCCATCTTTTCCTTTTCCTTTCCTCCATGCTTTTCTGAAGCCAAACTAATCCGGAACTTCCTCTCAAAGTATAAGGAGTGCAACCATGATCAGTGTGAACATTTAGGTATACTTAAAATGTCTTAGTTTTTTTTCTACAGTGCTTCCTCCCTACCCCCATCTTGTCACAAATTACTCTGAAGTTGACCTGATTTCAAGGGTAGTTTGTTATGTTGCAGGTTCAGTTGCCGTTGAAGGGCATCAGTCAACAAAAACCAAGTATATGGAAATAATGAACTTATTTCCATAGAGGTTTTCGCATATTCTTAATGTTAAAATGTCCTCTCTCTCTCTCTCTCTCTCTCTTTAAGAATAGGTGATAAGCTACCGAAATTATTTATTTCGGTAGCTTATCACCTATTCTTAAAATGCAACAAATGATCTCTTCTTCCCGTATCCCGTTCCCTTAGCTATAAGGAAATCCTTACAGCCGCATTGTTTCAGTCCTGATCAATAAAAGTCCATTACTAGAGATAGTAATGTATCTCTTTTAACCTTAATCAAATAAACCAGTTTTAAACACCTCTTTTAATTATTAATACATCAATCGGTCTTGTGTAACATCTTTTTCCATGTCATTTTTAAATCCACCTTTAAATCACTCTCAATCAAGTCGGCTAATATTTGTTCCTCTTCCGCAGCATCTTTTAAATGCAGTCTGTTTGTAGAGGCTGTCACTCTTAAAATAAACTTCTCCGACCATTGTTCAAAAATATCCTTCGATATGTCCCATGTTAAAATATTTTGCTTCATTCTGTATTTGTAAATTGAGATTGTGTCGTCTTCTCTGTTAATTCTGTTAATTGTAATCTCTACTCCCTTCTAGTTGTAGCTATACTGATTTGTGACAGATTGTAGCTTTCCATTTCATCCAGACATTACAAGTGTGACTTATAATTGTAATGTAGGAACAAGCCATGAGGAATGAGAAGAGGATATGTAATATGATACTAATCACTGCTATTTAATGCCACATGACATCCATTTAAATCCCTTTAAAATGGATTTTGTATTCAGGAGTAATATCACCAGTTTTAGCTTGGAGTAATGTGTGAATGTATCCATTATGAAATGGCATTATGTCAGTGATTAATAGCTGTATGTGAAAATAGCTAGTGGCTGAATTTGTGCCCAATGCTTAGCCATAATCTAAGCATTGGCTTAGCTATGTGTGTAAACCTGGCCACTGTTATTCATGAAAATGATTTGTAGCTTAATGTTATGGGTAACCTAGCTATACTGGTTTATCAAAGCATGATTAATACAAGCTATAGCATATTGAAGCCCAGATAAAATAGAACACCCCTATTATAGCCTTATATACCTCTTCACAATGCTTTACAGCCCTCTCTAAGTGGTTTACAAAGTCAGCATATTGTCCCCAACAATCTGGGTCCTCATTTTATTGATATCAGAAGGATGGAACACTGAGTCAATATTGAACCCATCAGGATCAAACTGCTGGCAGTCGGCAGAGTTAGTCTGCAGTACTGCATTCTAACAACTGGCTTTTTATGACACTTAGAAGACAATAATTTTCCTATGGGTTATAAAAGGACTGTGTAATACTTCTAGGAGTTGGTTCTAGATTTGATGAGGTGATGTGCAAATCTTGACTATTTTTATCAAAGTAGAGGAAAGAAGTAACGTCTGTCTCTTTGTAATTTATAAGTCTGTAATAAATTAATGGCAATTTAATATTTTTACTTGTAGGTGATTCCAGCAATGGGAAAAATTTATTTCAGAGTACTTTTTCTTCCAGTAGAAGAAGGCAGTTTTGAAAGTTCATTATTTATAAATACCTCAACTCATGGAATATTTTCATATCAGGTAATTATTAATTTACCAGCTTGAGATACAGAACATACTTGATTTCAAATGATGATGTAATGGACCAACAACTGAAAGCTGTCAAAGATGTACAGTCCAAACAAATACAATTTGCAGAACATTACATGCTGTGTAAGATGTTGCCATTTAAAGGTATTTGCTTCTGTAGTCATTGCTATCATGAAAGGATTTTGCATGGATATTGGTGACTCTCCCTTAAAAATAATAATCTTTATGAATTTGAAAAAATCTTTTTTTAGGAACAAGTAGCCTTGTTCCTAAAATGTTAAATGTTTAAATTTTGATATTCATCTCACATAATTTTATATTGTGTTACACTATTTGGCCTTGATGTATTTTTGCAAGGTATGGACACAATCTAGGTTTTACGGTGGACTAGTTTTATAAGCAGTCATGATTCTTCATTTTTATGCTTAATTGCAGAATTGGTCTTAGTGGGGTGTCAGAAGCTGGCATGAGAAAGGCATGTTTCTATAGTTTGCGTAGATGCCTCAGATTTTTAAGCAGTTCTATGCTGGAGCAAAGCAGACACTCATTCCTCTCTTTCCTACCAGGAAACATAGCATAATAAATAGTATGTTCACCCTTATCTTACAAAAAGCAAAGACCCTCTTTTCACTATAGTGGAGACCAAAGCATCATGTCATCTAAGACTATAATGCCTTTGCAACAGCCCTAGATTTTATACTAGCATGGAACTTGGGTAAAAACTGCCTCCTTTTTGAACCCAGCTTCTTTGGCCAATGTCTCCTACTTTCCTACTATTTTTCCTTCTTTCTGAAGACAGTGCTCTCTTTGTAAACTTGAGCTGTCTTCAGAGTGCCATTGGAAAGACAGCACAGACTCTCAAAGATATCACAGCTTTTGGAAAGCTGCGCTATCTTTGGAACAAGTCACTCTGGAGACAACAGATTTCTGAAGAGAGGTTGGGCCTGAAAAGAACACAGCAAAAAGTTAAAAGGTCGGTGCATGGAACTGGGAAAGAAGATAGCTGGGGGAATGAAGGTTTGCTGGCACTGTTTGAGCAGCCGCTGTACATTTGGGAAGATGTTTGCGGGAGAAGCTGGATTCAAAAAGGAGGCTGCAAAGACAGGGAGGTGCTTCTGCTTTGGTCATGGGAGCTGAATGTAAAAGGTGAGAAGTTAGTGTGGGAAACTGGGAAAGAAGGCACCTGAGTGAATGAATGGTTGCTGAGATATTTGGAGCTTCCTGGCTCTGTGGTTTTGGGACTGCTAGCCACCCTGCCAAGCAGCAAAAAGGGTAGAGATGGCTGGGTGAGGGGAGATAGATGAGTGGGGGTAGTTGGAGGCAATCCATTAAGAAGGTATTCCCAGTCCCAGTTGTGGTCATAAACTAAGGAATACCTGCAGCTTCTTCCTTTCAAGAACCCTGTTTGTAATCATATGCTTATATACCGTACGAAAATTTCCTTTATTTTCTTCCTTTATTTTATATTTTTTTCTGTTAAGCGTTCTTTTTAGACACTTAAAGAAAGAAACAAAGCAACTCGTGTGACAGAGGAGAAAGCTATAATTTTATTTTCATGCTGACATGCAGAAACATTTTCTGTCCATTTATATCGCATTCCCTTCAACTTTTCCTGAGGTTGTTGTTGTTAATCCCAGGGAAGAAGCTCCTTTTAAAATGGACTACATTTATTTTTAAATAGGACATCCTACTTATCTCGGTACCAATAATTGAAATCTTACCTGTCTTTCAAATTGCTTCCCCCCATCTCGGGAATCCGTCTTACAAACTAAGATGCATTTTTTGAAATTTTGTTTTGCTAAGCGTATTCAAATATATGTTTACCTTTAATTTGTGGGATCATGTGTAATGATTCCGATATAAAATTGTGGAAAGAAATGGTACCTTATTAATGTAGGCAGTTCCCAGGGTAAAAGAACGTCTGACTTAAGGACAGCCCCTAGATAAAAACAGGCTGCCCATCACTAAAAATATCAGTTGGCAGATGGTGCAGTCCTTCCTAAGCCAACAAAGCATTGAAGCTGCACAATTCTTTCAGGAGCCACTGAAGCTTAAGTATTTTTTTTATATATGCAGCCTGTTTTTAGCAGTTCCCAAAACGTTGTACAGCTTCATTGCTTCATTGGCTTCAAGGAACGATAATGCCATCCTCAGTTTTTAGTAATAAACAGTCCTAAGTACAGGACAGAGATAGGGAACACTCTTTCTTAACCAGAGACTACCTGCATGTTCGAAATACGTTCATTTGTAATCAATGTGGGGGAAAAAAACACCCTTAATATATCAGGTTTTGAACATATTCATGCTGCCTCGACTTGTTTTTGGGTTTTTTTGCAGAAAAAAGTGTTTTATGTTTAATAGGGGCGGATTTAGCAATATTTAAAGTTGAGGCATTCAGGGGTCTAGCATGAATTTTGATCTGCCATGAATTTTTATAAATAAGCAGTTAACATACTTAATTCTTCTTATTCTCCCCACAAAAGATGGTAGGGGGAGAGAAAGAAAATAATAATTAGAATTAGAATAATTATAGCAGCTTAGGGAAATAGAAAATTTTGAGTATAGTACAAGAGCCTAAATTACTAGGCTTGTGCCGCTACTATGAGAGTTCAGAAAAGTTGTTGCTTCTCTGCTTTGTGACACTTTTTAGGGATACATGAAGAGGGCAAATGGTATATCAACTTTCACTTTTTAAATTAGGATTTGGTCTGTTTGTTTGTTTTACAAAAAGTTAAAGCTGGATCAGGTAGCTGGTTCAAATATATTGAAGAAGCATTATCTATTTTATCTATTCCAGTAATATAATGTGATGCATGTCCTGAATGCACGCACACATGCATGCACACAATTACTTTTAATGCCAATATGATACAATAAAACTTGATTAATGATTATAAACATGGAGAAAAAAGTGTTAATTAAATCTGAAGTTCTGTTAAATCTGAATTGGCAACATTTACATTATTACTTCATTGACATTTTTGCATTGTTTGTGGTCACTTACATCATTTGCATAATTTAAAGCAAGATGCAAACAAATACCGTGTTTCCCCAAAACTAAGATAGGGTCTTATTTTCTTTTGACCCCCGAAATAAGTGCTTGGCCTTATTGT
>JANHFT010006674.1:193434-210843 GCA_032467955.1 Pseudoxenodon macrops | reverse complement strand
CGATAATGAGGCAGGGGAAGGGAAGCAGCCAGGCTGTTGCCATTGGGGCGGGGTGGGATGTGTTGGGCCGCTCGGCTGGTAGAACGGAGGGGAGCCAGCAGTGACAGGAAATCCAGCCCCACACTCGCCGCCTCCTGCACCTCCAAAATAATAAGCCCCCCAATAATAAGCCCAAGGCCATATTCCAGGGGTCAAAAGAAAATAAGACCCTGTCTTATTTTTGGGGAAACACGGTAATAAATTGGTCCCAGATGGCACTTTCGTCTGGGGAAATATACAAATAAGATTTTTCTGGTCACCTATTAATATTTTGGATTTTCATTAAAATTGTTTCATTTATTTAATTTATATGTCATAATGTTTGAGTGGGGCAGTCATATAAATTGTATTTAAAAGATTAAATAAATAGGTAATTGAAGCAGTGTTTCCTGAATCTGAATTAAGTAAGACATAGGATTTTCTGGATCACTGTGTATTATAGTGACAGAAATTGAAAGCTTTAGGTCGCAGGAATGTACAACCTCTATGCTTCTTTCTAAAAAAATTTTTAAAGCCAGACACACAAAATTTAAAATTATGTCATTTAATTTGTGTTATATTTGTATTTTAAAAATTCCTGAAACACATTAAACATAACAATGAATCATTCTGCAAGCCAGCTTACATTTAGAAACTTATTTTTGCAAGATAATTTTGCTTAACCATTTTTTTCCCAATTATCTTTCAGCAAGGAGAGACTCATTTTGAAGCCATAGCACATCATGATATGTACTGTTCCTTAAGAATGTCAGACAAAGGTAAATGTAGAAAAAATTATGTTTTAATCTGTTATCAAGTAAAATACAATAGCTAGCATTCATTTCTTTGCAACACTATTTATTCTTTATAGATCTCAGCAATATTCTGTCCTTGCTGCTTAACATTGTCAACTTGCAAAGTTTTCAAGTTGCCATAAGCAGGAGGGGGGAGGGGAGAACTGAAATAGCTGCTTGATTGCCCTAACTGAAACTACATTCCACATATGCCTTCTACAGATTTTGTCCTAGGTTACCGGAGTCAGCAGGAGGGGTGTGGGTTTTACAGCCCGCCAACGTGGTTCATTGGAGAATATGATTTATGACATGCCCAGCGTGGAGGGGGGAGATAGGGTCATGGGGGCCTGTAATTTTACATGAGATCAGTTCTGACTCCACCTGAGAAATTGGCGGAATGTTGCACCTAATAAAGGAGAGAGAGAGAGAGATTCCACATCCAGCATGAGAAAGAAAAATAATAACTTCTTTGCATAAGTCTCATGTATTAGATAAAACTTGTTCTTTATTTTTTTTTACAGTATAGAATCTTTGGTACTCTCCTAAAATGATAAGATGATCAGAGAAGTATTAATTAAAATAAACATTGTGTAACAGTGCAACTGCATATTATTTTCATTTTAGCAAACCATCTTTGGGAAAGAAGTCTTTCTCTTGACAGCTCGACGTGGGATGTGGATTCTGATCTTGCATATGAACTCCATGAAAAATGGCAAAAAATTAAGCAGAGTGAAATTTGCAGGTTTGCATAATAAATACACACATATATTCTTTCAGCAATTTTGTCCGCAGCTAGAGTTGTGATTTAGAATTAATTTTCTGTATGTAGCAGAAATAGGCATAACTCAAATTAGGATGAAGAAAAAGTTTTTCGGACTCACTTAGAGGTAAAATGCCAACTATAGAGTGCAACTTAGTTTTTTCTGACTTAAGCAGGCCATAGACTTGGGAGGAAGGGCTTGGAAGACAGTCTGGAAACCGGTTCCCAATTGCCAATTTTCTTTATCTCACATGCCATTGTCATTTTGGTTGTTTAGCCACTATCAAAATTAGTCATCACTTCACTAAAAAATATTTTAAGCGGTGGAGTAAAACCAGTGTGGGATTCAGCCCGTTCGCACCTATTTGGAAGAACCAGTTGTTAACTTTCTAAGCTGTTCGGAAAACCGGTTGTTGGAAGAAATCTTATTTTGTTTCCCCCCCACTTTACAAGGCTAATCCTGTAAGGAAGGCAGGAAGGAAACATTCTGGTGTTGTTTGTAGCCTAATCTTTATTGTCCTACTTACAGAAACTGCCTCTCTGGTTAACCCTTATTACATTGTAACAGCTAAGGCGAAGTGCCCATCTATGTGAGTGACATTGAGTTGGCCACTCCCACACAGTCACACGACCACCGAGCCATGCCTACCCTGCTGGTCCTTAGGGCAAAGAACTGGTTGTTAAATTATTTGAATCCCACCACTGAGTAAAACCACTGACAAGGGTCCAGGCTACTTGAGGCACCATCTCATCCCACTGGGACTGGCCCGTCTTATCCGTGCTGGCAGAGGAGACATGCTGCAGGCCCTGTCAGCCTGATTATTCTGGTTTGTGGGGCTCAGGAGAAGGACATTCTCTGCCATTGCACCTGCCTTCTGGAACATCTTGCCCCTCAATGTGAGGTTGGCACCAACCCTCCTGAGCTTTCTGGCTCTGCTTGGGGCCCGAGTGGGGGCATCACATCAACCATGGAGGGGGTTGATCAATTAACAACCCCCACCCACCCCGTCTGTATTTGGATCATAGTATTTCCTTGTATTGATTTATGTATAATTTTAGTGTATATGTATATTTGTTATCTAGGATTGTAAGCTGTCCAGAGTTACCCTGTGGGCGGCCAATAATTTTTATAAATAGAGAGATATTTTTTTAAAATGAGAATTAATTTCACAAATATTCCCAACCAAAAGTATATAATTGATATTTATATAAAAACATTAAATTTATTGCCCGTTGTTTTATATGTATTATCTCAACAGAAGAAATCTTAGGGAAATTATTCAAGCTGCTTATCAAAAAAATCCTGAAGAAGAATCATCTGCATTATCTTTTCCCCATTTGGTGTCAGAGGCTGGTCTTACACTGAACTTCAGTGCAGCTGCACCAATGAATAGCATGGTGAGATTATATTATTATGATCTTGAAAAAAAAAAATCTAATGTGTAGGTATTGCATCAATTTAAAAGAATGTTGACATCAACTGCTGTGTTGAAAAATTGTAGAACCAGGCTAAAGCCAATAATTTAGCTTAGCACATCCATTATAATTAGTGTAAATAATTTTTTTTGACATTTAGAATCATATAAAATATTCTAATTGTGTATAATTATAAATATTTGGGAAAAACATTAACATTTATAACATTCCAAAATATTCCTCAAAACTGTATATTGATAACTTGATTTCTTGTGTTTCAATTATTTAGGTAAAATATTTTACGCTAAGAAATCCTTCATATTTCCCAGTTACATTGCAACTCCTGCCTTTGTCTTTCTATCCTGATCCCCAAGCTCCACTGAGTCTACTCAGCAAATGGTAATTAACATTTGAATATGACTTTTTATTTTATTAGCCCTAATTTAAACACATACAAAAAATTCTATCCACATCTATGGTACTAAATATGTGTAGTGGGAGGGATGTGATGATAGCCATTAGTCCTCTATTACTTTTATACCACTTGAGGTCATTCTGGAATAGAACAGATTAGAAAATAAATAAACCTAAGTTTATTAAGTTTATCAAAAAAGTGCTATGTGTGAAAGCAATAGAGAAAGCAGTATGTGTAGCTATGCGTGGTTTAGGTCAGGAGTGTCCAACTGAAGGCCCGGGGGCTGCATCTGGCCCACAGGTGCCCCTGGAAACAGTGAAGGACCAGCTGTGGTGACGCTGCCAGCGAAAATAGAGCTCTGGTTTCGCTGACAGAGAGTTGTAGGAGGCCGTCGCGACTGAAAACAGAGCTCAGGAGCCCATTTTCACTGACAGAGTGTACGGCCCACCACCGGCACCCCAGACACGACTGAGATCAAGCTGCCCAAGCCCACCCCAGCCACCCTCACCCCCCAGGGTCAAACACAACCATAATGCGACCCTCAATGAAATCGAGTTTGACACCCTTGCTTTAGGTCTTCTGTGCTCCTCATGAGCTTCCAATTCCAGTTTTGCTTTTCCTTCCATGGAAAAGAGCACCCATGGAACATGCAGAGGGTGAGAATAAATGATAGCAGATATGATCCTGTACTTTCATTCGTTTGTTTCTTTGTTCATTCATTGCTCCTTTATTATTTTACAAGGCAGCAAATATATACAACACACTTCCTTATCCATAACAACAACCCTGTGAGCTGAGTTGGGTTGAGAAAGAGTGAGCGACCCAATGTTATCCAGCTGGCTTTTATGACTCGAGCAGGACTAGAACTCACAGCCTCTCCCGCTTTCTAGCCTAGTGTAAAGCTGTCAAACTTGCGTCATCACAGCATTGTCACGTAATGTATCGTGACTTTTCCCCCTTCACTAAACTGGGCATGGGTGTGGCCAGCATGTTATGTATCTGACCCGCGGGCCACGAGTTTGACACCCCTCACCTAGTGCCTTAACTACTAGACCAAACTGGTTCTCAGGATTTGCAGCAATAGGCTGGAAAAGTCAGGATGGTAGAAAAGCAGAATGACAAAAGTGGCATTGCAGTGACTGTTTTGTCTCTTTTGTGCATGCATCAGGATGACATGACCCTGGTTTTTTCAATTGGACAAAAGTAGCAATCTCCTGTAGATATCGTGTAGGAAAATTGATCTAATTCTCTCAAAATTCTTAACAGTGACCATATTATGGCCTTCTGACAATAAAATTTATAATATACATTTGAACTGTATAATATCCTTTCCTAAGGTTCAATGACAAAAGCAATATTTCAAAACAGCCAATTAAGAATCTGTGGGTAGTGCATCACATGTATTTAATACTTTTCTTTCAAAACAAAATATTTCAATTAAATAGAAACGTAAAATAACTTGAGCTTTTTAGTTATTTCTGACGTATTTTGTATTTGGGGGTATAACTATTTTAATGCATTTTGATGCAGGTTTGGTGCAAATATACAATATATTAATTATACCACCACTGAATTCAAATTGACAGAAGAGTATTCTTACCGGGTAAGTTGTGTCTTGTATTAAAGTGATGTAATACATACAAAAATAGGGAATTTAAAAATAGATCTGCATTAAATACATTCTCTAGCAACTTACATTTTTTCAGAATGTGTTGTTTATATACACAAAAGGCACTCAGCAAGAAGTTTTCCAAAGATTCAAGAGTGATACACAGTATCTCTATAAAGAAAAAGAAAAGAGTATATAGAAAGACTGCATAATTTTTATGGATGGCATGGATTCTGTGATAAGATTCTAAATTAGTTAATTTTATTACACCAACTTTAACCTGTATCCAGTGTATTAATTTTGGTACCCATGTTCTGTAGTCCTGATATTTCAGTTTTTAAGGGTGCTGCCCTGTGTATTGCCTAAGCTTTTGTTTATGCAGGAAGTAATATGGTAGGGTAAAAAGAAAATCCCTTAATATAATACTAAATTTATTTATGTATTATATCACTTTATATAGTCTTACATTTCATAATTATGAATCTTAGTGGTAAACTCTTTCTTGATTTGTTGCTAAAAGTAACACATTGAGTCTTCATCTCAATAACATTCATTTCTTAGTAAAGAATTTGAAAAAGAATTATTTTCTTACAAGCAGAAAAGGGCATCAGAATATTTTGTTGATCTTATTAACCTTATCTTATGTAATCTTATTAATGTAACTTATTAAAGATGCTCTTTACAAATCAATGCTAAGTGATGGCAAAAAATACAAATTAAATAATATGTTGTTATTTTTATTTTACTTGGTGGGTGAACCACAGGAAGGCCATGATTATCACAGGTCTAGTTCTGAGATGCTTCATTTGAAATTGCAGCCTCTGGAAATGAAGAGAGTTGGTGTTGTCTTTACACCTCTTGACTACAGGAGAGTAACTTCCCTTATATTAGTCCGGTAGGTCTACTTTTTTTCTTAGAGTGAAGCTAAACAGTTCATTGCAGATTTTTAAAAACACTTCACTTCTGAAATGATATGAGGTGAGGTAAACCAGTGATCGTCAACCTTTCCACCTCCATGGACCAGCAGCTGTGGCGGAGAGGGGGGGATGATTTTGCATGCACTTGCCTGCGGCTTACGTGGCCCGGTTCCCAACGGGCTACAGATTGGGTCCAGGACGTGGATCAGGGGTTGGGGACCCCTCTTGTAAACACTATAGTTTATAGACTTCATATGTATAATATGTTGAATATTTTATGTTATATACCTCCAAGTAGTCTGTTTCATGCACAGATATATAATGCTCTTAGCTTTCCATTATTGAAAATATCTTTTTTCCATCATTAAAGCCAGTGTTAACTCAAGGTGTTCTGATCCATGAGGTCTTCAGGATAAGTTAGTTCATTAGGATAAGTTAATTCATTACTAATACATACAATTAGAATTATTAGTATATGTTTCCAATTTTTTGCTTTGAGATATATTGCACATATTGCATGATGTTGGGTGATTTGTGATGGTACTCATATTTTTTTGTTAGATTTAATTTAACTTTGCCTTGATTTATTATAGGAATAATTTGACAATTCTGGATATGGTTCATGTTGAAGGCATTGGAGCAAGAGAATTATTGAAAGTAGGTGGAAGGTTTCCTGGGGCTGGCGGATCTCTTCGATTTAAGGTGCCAGAGTCAACCCTTATGGACTGCAGAAGACGTGAGTACAAAATGTGTCTGTTGGTAAAGGATTGAATGGGATTAGTTTCCAGTGTATACATATGTATGGTTAAAAGAAAAGTGTAGAGACCAAGTTCATAACATGCATATATGTTTATTCACATATCTCTGATTCCTGCTGTGCCTATTTAGGATCATAAATAATTGCCATAAATGCATGGATGATATATAATGTAGTACTGATATTTTTATGCATTACTAAGGGAAAACATTGAAGGGGCATTGCATATCACTGTTACTCTCACCTAACTGATCCTGCCTTGCATATAAATAAATGTATCATAGCAGCATTATCGGAAGATTTGTTAGCATTCTAGAACATTTGAGGTAGACTGTTATAAAAATAACAATATATCAATTTTATGATTTTCAGAACTGAAAGATGGCAAGCACATTCTGTCTATCACAAAGAACTTTAAAGTTGAGAACATTGGTCATCTTCCTATTACTATAATGTCTATGAAAATTAATGGGTACAGTTGTCAAGGATATGGGTTCGAAGTACTTGACTGCAGGGAGTTCTTTCTGGCACCAAATTCTTCACGCGACATTAGCATTGTGTAAGCATTTGTGCTTTTATTGATAAACTTATTGTTTCTTACAGTTGTCTTTAATTATCGATAATGAGCCGAACATTCATTCCATAAAACCTTTTCATAGAAAATACCTATAATTCCCAAATTCTTTCTAGTAAGGATTTTAACAAAATTTTACTATAGTAACATATTCTGTTTGCAACATTATGAGATCTTTTAACAAGACATAGTTTGCTTTGCTGGCTGCTTAAATCATTATTTATGGTTATTTTTTGGGGGTCATAGTTACCTGTAATAATAATAATGCTCTAAAAAGAAAAGTTCCATGGGCTAGTTCAGATCTGTGAGTGTTTTAGCCTTCTTTATTCAATCTTCTGGCATTTCTTGTTACGGTATTCTTTCCTGAACTGCTTTGCATTTCACAGTTCCTGATATTAGATAAGAAGGAGCTTGAAAGAGACTACAACAAATATATTAGAATAAGATTATGCATTCAAGGCATTTTCTCATTCTGTGTTGGAATGATTACCCCTTTTCACTATTCATCTTCCTGCTAAAAATGAAAAATATTTCTAGTAGAATCCTGTTACCTAGGCATTTACCACTTTCTTACTTTCTCTGGTACATGTCTATGTTGGTGATGCTTTGGTACCACTCCTGGTAGAGCATTTAATGAGGCCATCATGTAGTTATATAGCTCCAGAATGTCTCCTCCTCAGCAGAAAAACTGACCTTCGCCATCTTATTGCTCTTACCGCTGACAAGGTATATCCAGCCTGGTCCTCCGCGAGGCAGCTGATGACCACATGAGACCTCCTTCCCAGTTCTCACAAGGAAACTGCCATGTATGACCTTGACAAGAAAGCCTTCCATACCTCTTCAGCAGTGGGAGTAAGAAGATAGTGGAGGTTAGCTGAGTGGTGGAGCACCCCAGTAGAAAAGTCAGGGCTTCAGGGATAGAAAATATAGGCAGGTGAAGGGAGTCGAAGCATGCCTAAGGTTTATAAGTGCAGGTGGTCTACCAAGCACCTGAATTTTGAACACGTGGCCACTGTATTTTAGAGGACTTAGGGGTAAGTACCATTCATTCAGTGCTACCACAACTTTGAATTGGTCACTGAATGGAAGGTTGGAATTGGAGGACTACCTATAATGATCTTGTTCCCAGCAAAAGCAACTATGAAAGAACTGTTTTAAAAAAGAACCCTAGCTTCATTGTCTTTTCTTTTTGTTTGTTCCTTGTGCAGTTTTACTCCAGATTTTACATCCTCTTGGGTTATTCGTGAGCTGACTCTGGTTACTGCTGCTGGCATCGAGTTTCACTTTACGCTCAACGTGACCCTTCCTCACCATCTTTTACCCATATGTGCAGACGTGGTACCAGGACCCAGTTGGGAAGAATCATTCTGGAGGCTCACAGTACTCTTTGTAAGGTAAAGCAGAATCTCAGGATGCTTTCAATGGGGTCCCAAGGAGAAATAAACTCCCTAACCATGCAGGAATCATTGTTAAATTATTTTGACAGATGTGGTTTTTTTTTAATCAACTGCCACTAATCTTTTCTTCTGGTCGATTTTTAAATTTCATTATAAAAGAGGATGAATATTGATGAATATAAAACTCTTACAATTACTCATACAGATAGTTGATCTCAACAAAATTGCTTGGTATCTATCAGGCATTGAAGAACATACATTGGAGAACATTATCAAGAAGAGGATAATCTCAGCTGCAAAACAGAAACTGAAATATGTGAAGATGTTGCTATTCTGACAGCCCACTTATTCTGGTGGAGATAAATCCTACACACACACAGACACAGACACAGACACAGACACGCACGCACGCACACACACACACACACACACACACACACACACACACACACTGTTCCTTAGTGGGTTTTGCATCATAAAATTGCTCAGTAAATTCTGGAATCCATCAGGATCATGGATGACTTTAAAATAGTGTTGATAGAACACATGCCATGCAGTTTTACACATTGAACCCCTTACCGCACAAAGTTTAGGATATGGCAACTTGTATAATAGTAGTCATCCTTTGACTATAACTTCTTGGTACCTGCAAATGTATTTTATTAAATTGAGATTAAATGGACTTTTAATTTTTGCACGCTTCACATTACTGTTTCTATACGTGTTGTTTGCACTTGCAGTTTGTCCTTATTTGGCGTGATCTTGATAGCTTTCCAGCAAGCACAGTTCATTTTAACAGAATTCATGAAGTCAAGACAGCGGTCAAATCATAATTCTACACTGCAAAACAACAATTCTGTGGATATCATCAGTTCTGAAACTTACAAGTAATGCATCTTTCTATATATGAAATTCCTGGAAATCTTATTTAAAAATTATAGATTGTAGCATAAATTGGCATTTCTAAGATCTTAGTTGGGATGACTGCTGTTTTATACTAAGAAGACAAGTCACTGTTTAAAAAAGTTTGGATATACATAATCTAGATTTCCATATTTGCATATCGTATATTTGCTATTTTGCAGAATATCTCCAGTGGAAGAGGAACAAAAATCTAGGCAACATGGAGATCAGATAAGCTTAACAGATAAATAAAGTAAAATAAATGAATATTCTTGCTATGACATATATTAAGGGAGCCAGGAAATATAAAACTGAAGGACATAGAAAATACAGAAATCCTTTTAGATCAACTTGATTTCAAAGTTTTATGCTTGGTTCCATGTTTACAGCTTTTTTACTGCGTTGTTTTTTGGCAATTGTGTAGAAACCATGCAATCTTTTTTTTATAGCAAGGCCTTCTAATTTTATTTTAAAACCAGGAGTAGCTGCAGAGCGTTTACTGAGACGTACAGTTCTTCTGATAAAGGAAAAGGAAAAGGGTCCCTTTTGGTGGGCGCTGCAACCAGCCGTAGCCAGAATGCTGCCAAGAGGAGTCCAGCAACATACAGTCATTCTCAGAAGAAACATAAATGCTCTGTTTACTATGGTAAACAAAAATCGAGCACAGCAACTAGTAGCAACCTTCTGACGACGGATGATAAGCCGAACCAGCCAATTGAAAATCCTACTTCAGCACCAAAGGAAGACATTTGTACTGTTAATGAAAACTGGCTGAGCTTGAAATATGCAAATAGCGTAAACATGAACATGCAAAAGAACTTAACACACCCAGGGAACTTTGTAGATAAAGACGAGAGTGCATCGAAAAATGCAACACTTATGAAAAACATTTCTTCAGATTGCAATTTGAAGGAAGGCCTTCAAGCAAATATGTTTCCCAAGGAAACGAATCTTAAGTCTTCAGAAAATGTAACTGAACTCAAAGAACCTGAGTTATGTCCTTCAAAGTCATCAAGGAAATTGCCTGAAAGTCGCCTTCCAAGATCTTTACCTCAACAACAACCAGAATTTCAAGAGAGTTTGAGGAAAAATGGAGGTAATTTTTTTTAAATACAAAAGGCGTTGCTTTGAATAAAGTCAACAGATGCAAAAGAAATGCATGCCAGAAAATAGTTTTTGTTAACTTCTAGAATTTTGAAAATAATGCTAGAATTATGGCCATAGAGGCTGGACTATGTCAAATATTTTACCAATCATAATATTATGTTGCAACACCAAGCATTCTACTGCTTTTAAGAAGTGGCTTTTAATTGGATTTTCACCATTTAACAGAAAAAGATATACAGAGATGACACAAGGGCTACAATTTTAGGCATATTTACTAGGATTAAGATGAATTGTAAATGAGGAAATTCCTTCAGAGAAAGTTTTAAGGGAATTGAAATACAAGCATAGTTTTCTTCACCCTTATTTTACTTTCCAGAAAGAAAATGTTTTTGCCAATGTTTTATTTATCTAGTCAGACCCAAAGATTTTTCTAAAGTATCTTATGAAAGAAT
This sequence comes from Pseudoxenodon macrops, assembly GCA_032467955.1. Lineage (NCBI taxonomy): Eukaryota > Metazoa > Chordata > Lepidosauria > Squamata > Pseudoxenodontidae > Pseudoxenodon > Pseudoxenodon macrops. The sequence goes on along the minus strand of JANHFT010006674.1, from coordinate 199,724 downwards.
ATTTTCAGTTAAGAAACTGAGAATTTTAAAAATCCAATTTAACATGACACTAATTTTTACTATAAATTTCAAGTAATGCAGGTCCATAATTTTACATGGTTTATTAGTGGTTGTTACAAAGCACATGACTCTTTATTGCTTAAGGGAATAGCCAGCAAGTGCCTCTCAGGAATGAAGCAGGAAACTGTGAGACGTTGCAAAAACAGGCCAGCGAACAGCTTTCCACAGAGAAGACAGAGAATAAAGGACTTAAAGATGAATTACTGTATTCTGGAAAACGGGAATTGATTTCTGCTGAGGTTTGTATCTCTTCTTTGAAATATTTACATTTAAAAAAAAACATAATATGATGGATTGCAGGTGGGGGTTAAATATGATCCAATTTGTGGAAAGTTTTTTATCAAAGCTAATAAAAGCCCAGTAGTTTCAATGAGATGAACTTTATATAGTAACCATATTTCATTTCTTGTTTCATACTTTTTAACATTTGTCTTATCAGTATTCCCCGGGCACTGTGTGTGTGTGTGTGTGTGTTACAGCAATTGAAATTACTAGCAATAAGGTAAAAGCAATTGTTTAAAAAAATAAACACTTTCAAAATATGAAGATTGGTTGAAGTGGGTTAATGAGCTCCATTTTTACAAATTAAAAAGTTTAAATGATTTAATTAAAAAGAATTGTTTCAAAGCTTTGCATAGTCTCTTAGATCAAATCGTAGATGCTTTAGCCTCACGAGGTTACTTATATTGTTCGATTCACTTTAGATTTACAATTTTGTGATCTTAACACCAGAACAAAAATATGCTTGCATGAAACTTACCTTTAATTTTCTCTTTGATTAACCCTGGCTGCCACTATATAATACAAAGCTGAAATAACTTTTCAGGAAACTTTGAACCTCATTGGAACAGCAATAACAGTGAGTGAGTGAGTGAGTGAATGAAAAGAAGAAAGAAAGAAAGTCAGAAGGAGCATTTATAGTAGGTCTGCTAATAGTGTTACTGACCTGGTTTTTGTCAGTCAAAATTGTACTACTTATTCTTGATCCCAATCCAGCCCCTTCTAACTCAAAACCGAATAAAAGTATCAGAGAACAAATAGAAAAACGATTTATGCTAATATATTCAGTATCATAAAATGGTAGCCTTTCAACAGTTGGTTATATTGAATATGGTTCTAGCTCATGTATGTTTTAAAAAAATAGTTGTGTCTTTCAGCAGGAAGAAGTTCACCGAAAAAATGGGTCTCAAGAGAAAAAAGATGGACACTTGCCCAATACTAGCTGGAATAGACACAGGACAAATAGAAAAAATAAGAAGAAGCATATAAACATATCTTCACGGTATGCATCGCTACCTTCACATTCACATTTTAAAGTGCTGTTTCTACCACTTAAATTTTATTGGATGTGCTCAGAGAATCTTGGAGTGTATTTTTATTCTGATTGTCCCTGTCTACAGAAGGAATCTTTTTTTTTCTAATTCCTTCCTTTTCTTCATTGCTGCTGTTGTTTCAAGGGGTTTCTGCACTATTTTAGCACGAATGCTAAAAGAACTCTGGGGAGAAAGAAAAAGAAGAAACTTATTTTTTTAACAGAATTCTTTGGCTGGATCAGAAGCCTTTTGCCAAATAGGAATAGTAACTCTGTAAGAAAGGGAGAGTTTGGCTCCATCTTATTATTTTATAGTTATTTATTTCACTCGTTCTCTTGTTAACATGTAACCTATCTTTTTTGGTGTTTCAGTTGCTGTTCAAGTGTTACTTAACCCAAGCATCTACCATATTTTTTGGAGTATAAGATGCACTTCCCCCCCTAAAAGAGGCTGATAATTTGGGTGCATCTTATACTCCGAATATAGCTTTTTCAAAGCTTTTTTTCAGACCTAACGAGGGGAGTGAAGAGTGAAGTGATCTTTACAGGCTTTTTTCATTGCTTCTCTCTATCAGCTGTGCTTTAGAAACTTTTTTTCAATCCTAACCAGGGGTTAAAATAATATGCTGACGCTGACCAGACTAAGCCAAAGGAATACCTAGTAGGCAGATTTCCCCCCCTATTTTCCTCCCAAAAAACTAAGGTGCGTTTTAAACTCAGCTTCGTCTTATACTTCAAAAAATACAGTAATCTTAATATGTATTGTTGCCATTAATTCATTCACTGATCAGAGTGGAAAGAAAAAAAGAATAAGGCTTTTCTTCTTGTTTGGGGGACATTTTTACAGGGTTCCTGAGCAGGCTGAGCTGAAGCACGTGTGCAGTGAAAGACATGAACTGAGAACTACTATTAACATAAGAAATTGGTGCGCTCAAAGCAACGGGGAAACCTGCAAAGGAGATGATAAATCTGCACACAGGGAAGCAGGTAGGTAGTAAAATGTAAATGGAAGGCAAACAATAGTAACCAGTTTTTCATTTGAAATCCTTTTTTCTTATTTCGGTTGTCAAATCAAATCCAAGAAACCAAAAATTGATTTGATTTGATGTTATAATAAGGAGAACATCCTTATTCGTTATATTTGACTGTTTGTTTAGGAGAAATGGGAACCAGTGACAAAAAAAAATATCCATATTTATAAAACTTTGAACATTTCTAAACTTCAGGGATGGTCCTAGTTTAGAAATGAGCTCTCTCTTAGTTAAAGTCTATTTGTTAAAGTTGTTTAATCTTTCTGTCTTAACAAAAGATGGAATAGAAGATAATGTCTGATATCCTGGTAATCACATGTTTGCTAATTGCGAGAATGCAATGATAATGAGTGTTTAAAGTTTGGTTTTGTTAACTGCTTCCCGAAGAAGGTTTCTACCAGTGGCCTAAGAAGAAGTGCTTGGAGAGGTTTTGTTCAGATTCAAGTTCAGATTGTGGAAGTTCTTCTGGAAGTGTCCGGGCCAGTCGGGGCAGCTGGGGCAGCTGGAGCAGCACCAGCAGTTCGGATGGAGATAAGAAGATTCCTAGCAGACATTTCCTTCCTTCAAGTATGTGGTTAGGTCTGGACATGTGTTATTTCTCTTTTCTACTTTGGGAAAACGTCACTGCATGTCACCGCTTTACGTTAAACTCTGACTAACCCCCCTCCCCCAATCTTGCTATTTAGAAAATAATCTTAATAACAAAAAATATCTTAATTGCTGCTATGAAAGTGTTTAAAATAAGAACACCTATTTTAGGGGACAATGCACAGTTTATTTTAAATTTATTCTGATTAAACTAATTTTCCAATGAAATTATTAACATATCTTCAGTCAAGAATCCGAACATCACTTTTAGAGAATTCTACCCTACTTTTATTATTTTTATAAACAATTCAAGGCTCTTTCTCCTGTTTTCCCCACAACTGTAAGGTGAATTTGGCTGATAGAGAGTGGCTTTCATGCCTAAGGCAGGACTAGAACTCGGTGTTCTGGTTGCTAGTCCAGTGCCTTAACTGCTAGACCAAACTGGCTCTTTTATTTAAAAACTAACTCTTCCTGGCATTTTGAACTACAGGTAACCTGTGCTTATAACCGCTCATTCAGCAACCATTCTAACTTCCAGGGGTGCTGAATGAGGAGAAATATGACCAATCCTTGGAGTTGCAGCTATCACAGTGTCCCCCTGATCACATGATCATGGTTCATATGCTTGGCAACTCATAGTTATAACAGTCCCAGTATCCAACAGTCACATGATCACCATTTGCAAACTTTACTGTTGGCTTCTGACAATTAAAGTCAGTGGGGAAGCCAGCAGGGGGGTAGCAAAAGGTCACATAACATTGTGCTTAACAACTGTGTGGAATTTGCTTAATGATGACATTTGGAACTGCCATTGGCATGGTCATGCAACGTCACTCTTTACAACTGCATCACTTGGCTGGTGGTCCAATTACATCATTAAGTGAGGGCCACCTGTATAAACAATCAAGTCTTTTCATTAGTAATTCCTATTTCTTTTTCTTGTTAATCTTTATTACATTTATTGGGATTACTATTGTGAATGCATTTTAATAGTCTCATGAGTTGTTAATAACATAGTTTAAAGGAACAAGGAAGGCAAAGCCATTGAAACGTATTCTTTCTGGAGGCAAGGAGACAAGTTTATTTATATAGTTATTTATCAAAAGAGCCATGGTGGCGCTGTGGTTAGAATGCATCATTGCAGGCTAGTTCTGCCGACTGCCAACAGTTCAATTCTCCCCGGCTCAAGATTGACTCAGCCTTCCACCCTTCCAAGGTTGGTAAAATGAGGACCCAAATTGTTGAGGGCAATATGCTGACTCTGAAAACAGCCTAGAGAGGGCTGTAAAAGCACTGTGAAGCAGATATAAGTCTAAGAGGTATTGCTATCAAATTTGCACATTATGAATTAATTGTTACTGACATTGTGGTCTTAAATGCTAGTTCTGGATTGGGAGTGCTATGTCTGTTCCTCATTTCCCCCCCTTTTCTGTGACTTTTGGGAATCTCTACAGAAAAGAAAGAAAACCTCTAGAAAAATGCTAAAAGTCCTCTTAGGGACTGCCTGTTAAATCATATAGTCCCAAAGTTAGTGTATTGTATATATGTTATTCCAGTCCCTGATTACATTTTGTTTTGTGCAGGGGAAAGCATTTCATGTAATGATTTTTCACCTGATACACCCATCACTTTAAATCTTTCCCACAACATCTGCAACACCAGGTAAATATTTTAAATACCTCCTCTTTTCTATAGATCAGTCACAGACCAACTGTTTCAAACATAACTAGCAAAGAAATGAAAAGCACATGTTATAATTCTAAACTTACTTATACATTTGGTAATGCTTTTAACCATTTATTTCGTATAAAATATTAATGTGCCCCTTTTTTTGGTTAAAAAATAAGTATACTTTTTAATTCTGTCTATGTCCATGTTTTTGGGGAGCCTTACAGCAGTGGTTTGCCATAGCCTATGGCAGTGATGGCGAACCTTTTTCCCCTTGCGTGCCAAAAATAGCGGCGTGCACATGCGTGCCAATATGTAACTTCCACACACATGCTGCTATGCGCATGCATGAGGGCTCCCCCCCAATTGGGCTGTTTTTTGCTCCCCAGAGGGTTCAGGAGGCTTCAGAGAAGCCTCCAGAGGGTGAAAAATGGCTCAACGGGACTTCCTTTTTGCCTGTTGAGCTGTTTTTCACCCTTTGGAGGCTTCAGGGAAGCCTCCTAAACGTGAAAAACGATCCTACGGGCAAACCGGAAGTTCAGGAACAGGCTTCCGGTTTGCTTGTGGGGGCGTTTTTTACCCTCCCTGCAAGACATGCAAACCGGAAGTGACTCAGGGGAGCCTCCTGAAGCCTCTGGAGGATGAAAAACGGTCCTACGGGCAAACCGGAAGTCACGTCCGGTTTGCCCATTGGGTCGTTTTTTTAACAGGGCAGCGCCTCGCGTGCCCTCAGATATGGCTCCGCGTGCCATAGGTTCGCCATCACTGCACTAGTGGCTTGTCCTGTCATTGTTGGGGAGGGTAGCCTGATTCTCTGTCTGGGCTGGTTGCTGTCAGCTTGTTTGGCAGCTCCTTGATTGGCACAATGTTTAGTTCTTGATTGAGGGTCCGATATTAATCGTGTTGTTGATCTCTGCTTATCTGGGTGTTAATTGCTGGGAGTGGGTGGGGAGGAATTGCTGAAACTTGGCTTGGTCTAGGATGGTCACAGTTTCCCCGTTGAATCGAGGCTGAAGACTGTCCATGTGTTGGGCAATTAAAGTTTTTTTTATCTTCTCTTGATGATGGCTGCATTCTGCCCGTCTTCTGCCTGTTTGCCCTACACAGTGGCTGTTGCCATCTTTAAATTCTATGTTGTAGAGGACTCCTCTTTTTATTTCTGGGACTGCTGAGTCTTTCGGTTTGCATAGGATGGCTTTAGTTGGCTTGTCTGCTACCGTGATGCCACGTGGTTTAGGTATAAATAGTTTAGATTAACAGAGTCGGAAGGGACTTTGTAGGTCATCTAGTCCAACCTCCCATCCAAGCAGGAGACCCTACACCATTTCTGAGAGATGGCTGTCCAGTCTCTCCTTGAAAGCCTCCAGGGATGAAGCTCCCACAACTTCTGAAGGCAAAATCTGTTCCATTGGTTGATTGCTCTCACTGTCAGAAAGTTCCTCCTTATTTCCAGGTTGAATCTCTCTTCTTGATCAGTTTCCATCCATTATTCCTTCTCTGGCCTTCAGGGGCTTTGGAAAATAGCTTGGCCCCCTTCCTCCTCTCTGTGGCAGTCTCTCAAATATTGGAAGATGCTCTCCTGTCTCCCCTGGTCCTTCTCTTCCCTAGACTAGCCAGGCCCAGTTCCTGCA
>JANHFT010006674.1:155494-166318 GCA_032467955.1 Pseudoxenodon macrops | reverse complement strand
GATTGGACTGCCATTTGTCGGAAATGGTGTAGGGTCTCCTGCTTGAGCAGGGGGTTGGACTAGATGACCTACAAGGTTCCTTCCAACTCTGTTAATCTGTAATGTAGTAATTGTAACTGGCCAGAAGAGCATGACTTCAGAATACAATTTCTGATGACTTTTCAGTGTGTGGTTGCAAATTTGTACAATTTGGATAATTTTTAATTAAAAAATTAAAAACTAATTTTCCAGCATGTAAGCATATTTTAATACCATCTGCGTATAAATCTGATTTATTTATGATAGATTACATTAGTGGGATCTAACGAAATGGATTTATTATGTGCTATCAAGTCCTTATTGGCTCTTAGTGATCATATAGATTATCCCCAGACTGTCCATAACCCAATCATTTATGTCTGCAAGAAATAAACCGAATTATTTAAATATGGGTTTAATCATGCATGAAAGTTGTAGTTTTATATAGTACAGTTTCGTATTCAATCTCCTTTAGGTTCACTCTAGTTTTTAAAGAGACTGAAATCTCCAAATCAAAAGAGTTGAATTTGAGAAAAGCCAAGTTCAACCACCTCAGTGCTCTATTACTTCCATCAATCAAGTTGTCACTAAAGATTTTTACTACCACCAAGGACCATAACTGGTAAGTAAAAAACTCAGAACTTAGCAGAATTGTTATCAGTTCCAAAATCCCTAATATCTAGCACCAGCCACAGTTGGACCTTAAGAACATTGAAGAAACATAAAGATGTGGTAAATAGGAACCCTCACGTGTGTCTGCTATGCAGAGGTGAGTTCTTACCGGTTCAGACCGATTCTACCAAGTAGGTAGTAGGTTGCTGGTGACTTCACGAAGCCGGTTGTGCTGCTCCATGGGCTCGCCATTTTTTGGGGGGAATTTGATGTTTAAAAAAAAAACTTTTGAGGATTTTTCTTCTTCTGTGCATGCGCAGAAACCGAGTTTCTGGCACTGCGCATGCGTCACCATCTTGTTTTCAGCCCTTTTTTTTTTGAAATAAAAAAAAATTTTACGGATTTTTTTCTTCTTCTGCGCATGTGCAGAAGCTGAGTTTCCGGCACTGCACATGCATTGCCATCTTGTTTTCGGCCTTTCCTGGGGGAATTTTTCAGGGCTTTTTTGTACTGTTCATGCGCGCGTGTGCAAAGCGCGCCCATGCAGCGAAGGTGGCAGCTAATCGCCGGTGAGGTAAGTTAGAACTCACCCCTGATGCTATGTGATGAAAAGTATGATGTCAAAGTTAAATATAGAGATGAAATAATAAACACTGATAGATTTATCCTACAAGGTCTAATTTCTTCAAAAACCCTCTCTTCATCTTGTGCAAATTAATCAACTATGCACTAGTTGAATTTTTTTTTTCCAATTAAGTTTTCAGGACCCCCTTTACACTTTTAAGAAAATTAAAGCTAATCCCTTTTCCGCTTTCCTCCACCATGCTTGATTTTATATAGCTCTGCTTTCTGTATTCTGTTGCATTTTATTCTCCACTTTTTGAAGTGTATAATTCAAAATTTATTGTTCTGAACTGTGTATAATACTAAGAGTTGCATCATGGATAGGTACAAATACATGATTTGAACGTTTTTTGATACATTAAAAAAAATTCAGAGTGGGTTTTTTATTTTCCTAGTTTAATGTGATAATTTGTCTCTTTTCTTAAATTATAATCCAACTCTCAGAATCTATCTAAATTCTGGACTTGTGTGTCTCATTTGTCCTTATCCAAATGTCTTTCTATTTATTTTGATGAAAATTGAGATTGATTTTCTATTGTACATATCCCATGTATTCTACAATGGAAATTTTTATAAGTATAATTCTCATCTGTTTTCAATCTGCATGATTTCACTGACACCGTTGGTTTGAATGAATGATATCATGGCATGGGTGATCTCAGTTAGGGGTATATCTCATTATCCTTGGGAAGTAGTATCCTTCTGTACATAATGCATTCCATTGCATTATAATTGACATTAAAGTAATCCATTCATTTTTGCTAGTACTTTGTTTCTCATGTTAAAGAATGTAGAAGAGCATTATTATTACCATTAAATATTTAATTGCCCAAGAAGGGCAATCTATTAATTTCCACAGAACTAATTTTCTAAGATTATATTTGAGCAAAGAAATATCTTGGCTGCGGTTTTAAAAGCACTTATAAAAAGGTCCCATTTCTAATAAATGTCTTCTAGATCGCCTCATTATTTAATGTAAACATTGCTGAGTAGCATACAAAATCAATAAGAGCCCCAAGTGAAGGCAAGCTGCTTGAAACAATTATTTCAAAAGGCATTGAGAAAAAAAACCCAACAAGGAAGGCAGCCAGACCACCAATATTGCAATTTTAAAGTTTTAAGACCTATAATTCACAGAGTATCTACAGTAAGGAAGAAATAGTTCTTGTTATTATGCCATCATGTTTTATTTCAGGATGTAAAATTTGGAAAGAATGTTAAGATTACCTAGAACATAGAACCTTTGAGGTCTTCTAGTCCAACTCACTGCTCAAGCAGGAGATGCCATACCATTTCAGATAAATGTTTGTCCAATCGCTTTTTGAAACTCTCCAGTGATGGCACACTCACAACTTCTGAAGGCAAGCTAGTCCATTGGTCAATTGCTCTCACCGTTAGGAAATTTCTCCTTAGTTCTAGGTTGCTTCTCTCATTGGTTGGTTTCCATCCACTGTTTCCAGTCTTGCCTTTTGGAAAATAGTTTGACGCCCCCATCTTTGTAAGAGCCCCTCAAATATTGGAACACTGCTATCATGTCTCCCCTAGGCCTTCTTTTCATTAGATCTAGTCAGATCCCTGCTTAGTGAAGGAACTGTGTGTGAGATTCAATCATGTTCTCCTGCATCCATAATTTATCCTCCAAGGTGTAATCTCTTCAAAAACTTCAAAAACAAAACATTACATTAATATTTAGCATCTGCATTTACAGTATTAGTTCTAGAAGTGCTGCCTAGAGAATGAACAATAAGTCTGTTCAATTTCATTGCTGCCCGATGTATGTATGTATGTATGTATGTATGTATGTATGTATGTATGTATGTATGTATGGATAGATGGATAGATGGATAGATGGATAGATGGATAGATGGATAGATGAATAGATAGATAGAATATCTTTTTAAATACTAGTGCATTTCATCATTTACTTTAATATATTCAACAGAAATATTAGAGATATATTTACCACTTCAAACAAAAATTATTTTAAATGGGTTAATATTTCCTTTAGAGGCACTTTAAATGACTTTATGCTGGTGTCATTGAAGAAAAAAAGAAAAGAATAATTACATTCAAATTTGAATAAGTTTCCATAATTTTAAGCAGTATATGTAAATGTAAATGTATGATTTGTGTCTGTGTGTGTCTGTGTGTACATGTGTATATTTATGGAGAGGCAAGTGTAGTATCAAAGCAGATTAAAAATATATTATAAAGGAATATTTTTGCATCATTAGCACTTATAAAACATCCTTTGAGCCAGAATTATATCACAGTGATTTATGTTTTCTGTTCAGTATAATTTGTCATTGTTTCCCCTCTTATGAAAATAGGATAAACTGAGTGGTTTGTGATAGACTCTACAGGTATAATTGCCTGATAACAGAATTATCGTAGTACTTCCTTGTCGATCATTTATCATCATTACATTCACATGTCAACACCTTGTATCTTCCAGCAGCACTGCTTTAAAAAGAAATCAACATTACCCTAAATGAGTTGGAGGACAACTCATTGAACAAGTTAGGATAACAATCACTATCCTTATTAGCAACAGTCTCCCTGTTGTACCATTTTAATGAAAGAGAACAAGACTGCTCTTATCCTGTCTAAGTGACTGATATACTTGGGATGTTCTATTAATATGCATGGACTGATGAATGAAGAGATCAAGAAATAGGTGTATTGCAGACAAAAACCTGGTGCATAATCTCTTTTCGTTTCTGGAATTTGGACATTTGCCCCACTAGGAAAATCCGTGGTGTGTCTCAACCTTAATGACTAACAAAATGATTATGGACTAATCTTCCATGGACCACAGCCTAATTATCAGACACACCATAGAATATAATCCAAAACATGGAGTAGACAAAGTACAGTACCATGGTTGTGGGATATGAAAAACCGAAAAGCATCTCCAGCATCTCAAATAACCATTACATGGTAAGAATTCCATTGGTTAATCTTTGAGAGTAAGATTGCCCTGTCAACTTTTTTTTATTGAGATATTTTTTTTGCAATTAAAGTGTTTTTGTAAAGGTTTTGGCTGTTCCTCTTCTGGTACTAGGTTTAGATCTTTTCATTGTTTTGCCATTTGTTTTCTATAAAGGTAAAGGTTCCCCTCGCACATGTGCTAGTCATTCTCGACTCTAAGGGGCGGTGCTCATCTCTGTTTCAAAGCCGAAGAACCAGATGTCTCCGTGGTCATGTGGTCGGCATGACTAAACACTGGAGGGGCACGGAACACTGTTACCTTTCCACCCTATTCTCTATTTTTCTATTTGGATTTTTACTTGCTTTTGAACTGCTAGGTTGGTAGAAGCTGGGACAAGTAGCGGGAGCTCACTCCATTACGCGGCGCTAGGGATTTGAACCACTGAACTGCTGATCTTTCTGATCGATAAGCTCAATGGGCAAATGATGAAGTTATCCCATAACAAGAATGGGTCAAATGTATGAATCCCTATATTAGGGCAATATGATCATATGTTTAATAGCTTCAGGTGCTCATCAGCTGAGCCACATAGCATCTGGAGGGAGCAAGACAGAGCAGAACAACAATAGAAGTATCTTCTTGTTGCACACACATGCAGAAAGTGGAGCTTGCAGCAGCATGGCCTGATAGCAAGATACCAGGTACATCCTTGACTTAGTGTCAGGTGCAAGGAACCAGAACAACACAGAGTTGAACAGAGCAGTATGTTCATTTCAGGATTCAATCTGGGTCGGTCACCTTTTGGCTCATGGTGGAGCCCATCTTCAGAGAACTTCTCTCTAGCAGAGTGTGTACTTTGGGCAGTTCTATGTGTAGTATTTATATGGTGCCTGTTATATGTGGCTTTATTGATTGGGGTGTCGATGGCCAGCTATTAAGTCATTAGCTGTTCTTTGCTTGTACTACCAAGTCCTCACCTCCTAAGTACCTAATAAGCTAGTGGTAAATCAGCACTCTTGTTGACTGACGAAGGGCCAGTTTCCCATGCTTCAATCACTTCCCTGGCTGTTTTTGTGCCTGCTTGTCCAACAATCTTAGCAGCTGCAAAATAATAGACAAAACCACTGGTCCCTGTGACTGACCCAGATTGCATCCTGCAACATTATCCTGGGAACCATACTATATATCAGTGATGGCAAACCTTTTTCTGCTCGGGTGCCAAAAGGGCACGTGTGCATGTGCGACAGCATGTGCATGCTTACCCACACCCATTATGCAGTGCCCGGCCCCCCATGCATGTGCACGCTGCCCACCTGGCACTGCCCCCGTGCATGCACACAGGCCTCACTGAAGTCTCAGGTCTTCTGGTTGGCCCATTGTGCCGTTTTTCGCTCTCCCCAGGCTTCAGGAAAGTTTCTCAAAATGGCCTCTCCTGCTCTCTGGAAGGCCGACAATTAGCTACTCAGTGCGCGCATGCCCGCTGGAGCTGACAGAAGGTAACGACTCGCATGCGTGTAGATATGGCTGCACGTTCGCCACCACAGCTATATATTCACCTTCATTTGTGAATATGTTTATTGCTACTCACCTATTTACAAGAATCTTGCCAGACAAACTTCATTCACTACAGAATAAACTCCAGGTTCTTATCTAGTTACTGATATGTGCTTTCTGTCACTTCAGTGATTCCAAGCTAGCCAGTCTCTTAATTCCTCCCTCCCACTTCAGATGCAGATTTCACCACATTTAGCCATACACAAATCAATCTATCAATCAATCAATCCAGATATTGAACAGAGCTGCCTCATGGAGTCACAAGTATGATGCTGATTCTGGAAAGCTACAGACAACACCTGCAGATTGCGCTTGATGTCAGAAGAATAACAGGAATTAATCTGTTCTACTGTGAAATAATGTGTTACATTGTTGTTGTTATAACTGTGTATATTATCTGCAAATTAAAAAATGATATAATTTGTTTAAGAAAAGTTTGCCTCTGATGTATTACCAAGATGCCTAATCATCCAGCTCCATTAATCAGAGCCAATACGAGTATTCTGAAAACATTGAGATTCCACATAGAAATCTTAAGTTATATCAAAATAATTAGTTATGTAAGTTATTTGGATAATTGTCCCCTATATATTCAAGTTTTGTATATATGTGAATTTTACCCAGGAATAGAAATATTTAGTGGTTCTTGGTCAATGCTGGGCAGTAATTTGAAATGCCTAAAACACTCAATGTTTTTCAAACTAGAATCTTCCTCAGATTTATCTAGCTCTGGCAGGGACTGAATCTAGAAACTTCTGTAAACAAAATGATATGTTTCACCACTAAATTAATGCCTCTTCTTGCCACAAACCTAATATCTGATTTAGAAGTGTTTTTAAAGGGCCACAAGTTGGACAGGAACTAATAAGATTCAAAATTGTGGGCAGACGAATGATTTCTTACAATTACAATTTGAGATATAAACTAGCGTAATGAAATAGTACATTTTGGCGCTCAATTGTGAAGTCTACTCTATATTGTGCATAAGAAATTAAGCAACCCTAATGACAGATCCTTTAATATGTTTTCTTTCCCCCCAAACTTGATTTAAACACTTCATATGATTTTTTTAATCAATAGAGTTATACTGTCGTATCGGATGTGGTGCTGTACTTAAAAACAGAATAATTGGAGAGAAATGTATAATAAAATGTAAAATGAAACAATTTATTATGCTTATATCTCCAACTGTAATGCTAATCAATTTCGTAACAATGCTATATTAATCTGAGGATATTTATTCTAAACTAATGAAGCAAAGTAATTTAGAAAAAAGTTGTAAAACAATAAAAAGGCATAACTTTATGGATATATTATCTGCTCACAAATTTGGCCAAAATAAACAAAGTTAAGATCTGACTGATGAGACAAAATTAGAAGTTTAGAAAAATAAAGAAGCATTATAGATTAAAATAAAACACGTATTATTCAATATCAACATATTAACTTGCATTCATAAAAAGTGAAACTCATTGTTAATTCTTCTATTTTATTAATAATACACTTTGGATGTTAAAAGGAAAGGCTACAATCTAGCCAAAATTAAGCAATTAAAATACTGTCAATGCCATTGCAAAGTTAAAATTTGTGCATTTTTTTCCTTCATGATAGTCTTATTTAACAAAAGAAGAACTTAATAAAACTGCTATAAATCATCACCTTGCTTGTATCACTAGTATAATTAGAGTTGAAGTACTTTTATAATTATAAATTGAAGTATATTTATTTCTTCTAGAATTCTAAGCATTGTGAATGTCAAAGAACAATCAAACACACTTTTGTCTTATTTCAACAAGGCTAATAAAAAGTAACAATTTATTTCCCCCTTGTAAAGTGGCTAAGACGCTGAGCTTGTCGATCAGTAAGGTCAGCAGTTCGATAGTTCGAATCCCTATTGCCGCATAACAGAGTGAGCTCCTGTTACTTGTCCCTGCCAACCTAGCAGTTCAAAAGCACGTTAAAAAATGCAAGTATAAAAATAGGGACCACCTTTGGTGGGAAGGTAACAAACAGCATTCCGTGTGCCTTTGGCATTTAGTCATGCCGGCCACATGACCATGGAGATGTCTTCAGATAGTGCTGGCTCTTTGGCTTAGAAACGGAGATGAGCACCGCCCCCTAGAGTCATGAATGACTAGCACATGTGTGAGGGGAACCTTTACCTTTAAGCATATGGGGGCCCATTTTGTTGGACTTCACAGAATATATTTGATATCGGTATGTAGTAGAAAAGGATTTTGTACTTCTGTTACTGGGAATGAGAAATATTAGAACAATGCAAAGGTAGATTTCTCCACCATGCTTTTATTAATTTTTTTCCCCTGTAAAGGAAGCATTTGTTTTTCTGTCTTGCTATCAAGATACTTTTAAATTTTTTTAAAGTATGTATTTATGTATGTATGTGTTTATTTATTTATTTATTTATTTACTGTATAGTGAAATGTGGCAGGCTCTTCATCCTCAGCAGCCTTTCTAGTTAATCAGACTGCCTGATCTGAAACAAAACAACAACACACAACTTGGGCATCATTTCAAGTGGTCTTCCCTAGGAATGTGAAAGCATATGAATGGTGACATGACTAAGAACTTCAACATAGCAAAAAAGGCAAGGGGGGCTTCTAATTTACTTCACCGCCAGTTCGCTACCTCCTGTGTTGCCCCCACGCGCGCCTTGTGCGCGCATACATGCGCAGTACAAAAAAGCCCAAAAAAAACTCCCCAAAAAAGGCTGAAAACAAGATGGCAATGCATGCGCAGTGCCAAAATATCTGTTTCTGTGCATGCGCAGAAGAAAAAAATCTGGAAAAATTCAAAAAACAAATTCCCCCCCCAAAAAAAAGATGGTGGCGCCCACAGAACAGAACCGTCTCTGTATGTCACCAGCGGCCTACTACCTACTCAGTAGAACCGGTCCGAACCATTAGGAACCCACCTCTGGCAAAAGGCACAAGACAAGGTTGTCCTTTATCCCCATTGTTATTTATATTGACTTTAGCCAGGAATGTCAGACAAGATAATGAAATAAAAGGTATGAAAATTAAGAAGGAGGAGTATAAATTACAGGCCTTTGCTGATTACTTGGAGTTTATTTTAGAAGGCCCACAGGAAAGAGGACCTAAATTAATTAAAAATTATAGAAGAATATGGGACGGTTACAGGTTTGAAAATAAACAAAGAGAAAATGAAAATAACTTTCTGGATAAATAAAAGAGAGAATTTACAAGAATAATGAATACACAAATTGTAAACTAAGTTAAATACTTAGGGATCCAATTAACGGCAAGGTGTGCAACTCTTAAAAGAAGATAATTATGACAAATTGAAAGCACAAATTAAAATGGATTTGAAAGCAGGGGAAGTCAACTCTGAACAAGGATATTCCCTTCTCTTTGGTCCTTTCACAATTAAGGTAAGTGCAAAAGCTCCGAGTCCAATGATGAAAACTCACTTCTTGAAAAAAAATAATGAAAAACAATGAATTTCCTATCGAATTGGTTTCAAAAAAAGCAACAGGAGACATTTGGGGCTCTATATCTGATTAGTTTAGTACGACTTCAATGAGCTTCCTAAAATGCTCTGAAGTGATGTAAGATCAGCAATATGGGGAATATTTAAAAAGGTGATTTATAGACTTGATCATTTGCTGCTACATTGGATACCACGCAAAGGATCGCTGTGGCCACCTGCATCTAGACATCTAGCTATAAATGTTAGCTAGCTATCATTTATCTATGTATTTGTCTGTATTGTACTGTAATTTCAGGGCCATATGCTAGAGTTTATAAGGAAATTCAAGTTAATGAAACTATTTTATTTGGATATTTTCCACTAGTCAGAAAACTCTGAAGTGGCAGAATTTTTTGGCACTGCTATTCAAATCAAATCTGTCTAGAATGATAGATCAAATATCTAGGGGCAAATTAAAACATTGTAGTTATGGTAACTATCACCCTTGCTTGAACTGGTACCAATCTCTGTGTCTTTTATAAGTCAGCAGTAACTAATTTGCTCACACCATCATTAGTCTGAATTAAATTTATGTTTATCCAGCAATGTTCAGTTTTTCACATTCCTCCAAAATCTCTGTTTAAGAGTAGAAATAAAAAAGAATAAACAAAATAGAAATTCCTTTAAAAAAAGCAAATGAAATAAGGAAACATTGTTAAATGATACCAGATTATTGGCAGTTAACGATATTAGGCCAAGTATAATTGATTGTCAGACTAAATCTTTATCTCTATAGCCTTCCCTCCCACTCAAAACTTTGCCCTGAGTTATCTTACATGAAGAAAAAGACAAAATGTAGAGTTAAAATATGCATTATTTTATCATAAATGAAGACACTCATAAAGGAACAACACACACTTTTCTCTATGCTTTACTTTTTATGTTAAAATATAAATCTAATGTAATACCCTTTTAATCCAAAACATCTGTAAAACCTAACTAATTCCTGATGGAGTTTTTGACAGGAATAAGAAATTGACAAATTGGATCTCAGAAAGAATGCAACGTCCATTCTTCATACACATGCTGTTCCTGATAAAATTTCCAGGTGGTACACTCTCATGTATGTATATCATTATTTACTAGCTGATTCATACATGAATTCTGCTTTGTTCAACAACTATGAGGAACCATTGTAGAATAGAATCTAGCATTCCTTCTCTTCAGTCCTTTTCTATATAGCTGTAATATGGGGGCAAATTAATGCGTTAATGTCTCATAAATCACTGATTTAGATCAAGGAGGCACTGCTGTGTATCTTATTTATCACTAGATACCATATTGGTTAAGGGATGCGGTGATTCAGTGGAAGGTCGGCAGTTCAGTGGTTCGAATCCCTAGCGCCACATAACGGAGTGAGTTCCCGTTACTTGTCCCAGCTTCTGCCAACCTAGCAGTACGAAAGCACATAAAAAATGCAAGTAGAAAAATAGGGACCACTTTGGTGGGAAGGTAACAGTGCTCCGTGCTCCTTTGGTGTTTAGTCATGCCGGCCACATGACCATGGAGACATCTTCAGACAGCACTGGCTCTTTGGCTTAGAAACGGAGATGAGCACCACCCCCTAGAGCCATAAA
>JANHFT010006674.1:46332-61435 GCA_032467955.1 Pseudoxenodon macrops | reverse complement strand
TGTATAAGATGCACCCAAGTTTTCACCCTCTTTTTGGGGGTAAAAAGTAGCATCTTATAGTCAGAAAAATACGGTAATTAGCCTTGAAAATACTCAGTTATAAGAAAGAGTGCCAGAAAAGAAGCCGTCTGTGTGTGGATCATAGAAAATATATTAAGTAGGCTATACAAAAAAGTTTAGGTTTCCCTATAACGAAAGACAGAGAGAATAACAGATTTCGAGAAAATAGATATAGAAACCAGTTAAGCTCCAAGATAAAAAATGTCACAAATTCTTTCGACCAAAAAGACTTTTAAACAGCATAGCTGTGTGTCACATCTTTACATTTGTCATTTATGCCTTTAAGTGAACTAAACCTGTGTTTTAAAGTCGGCGTATGTATCTCCCTTGTGAATCGCAAGATAAACTTCGCAAAATCAAAAGTGAACGCGGGAGGGGGGGGAAACGGGACAGGTGATTCGAACCTATACTACAAAGAAAATCTACCATGTGGGCTATTTGATTTAAACTGAAAGAAGCAGAACTAGAGAGACTGTATTGCCTTTAGAGAGCACAATACAAGCTTGTTTAGCTAGCTGCAATTTCAAGAAAATGCATATGTCACTGACAGGTAGACTATATGCTTCTGTGGTCATCTTAGTTACTTGTCCCCAGAATTCCCTTACATGGTGGCATTTCTTCATGACAGGCTGGATGCTGTAGCAGCAATAACAGCATGCACTATTTCCCAATCAGCAAGTATCCTAGTTAACAATTACTCAGTTATGTTCCTATTGGGCATATGCCAATTTCCTAGTATTGTACCCCATTCGAAGCTGCATTGCACAGCATGATGATATGAGTAAATCATGCCTCAAAATAATTTAAGCAAATCATCTCCACAGAAATTAAACCTTGGGTGGATATGAAATATATCCTGATTACTCTGCCAACAAAAAGTCAGGCAGTATATAAACTATTTTGCTTTGTTTTGTTTTGTTTTTACTCTATTCTATTAGCTGAGGAGTTGTTGAAAACATCTTTTATAAATGTTCCCAAATGTGAACTTGATTTAGATTAAATAAGACAGTCATGTTAATAAAATAATTGATTATTAAAAACATACTTGAGGTTTAACTAAGCAGTAGATCTCTTTTTCCACAGCCAGGAGGAAATTATGTTTTCAGCAGTCAGCTGGTACTCATTTAGTATATAGCAACTTTTCTCATAAAATCTAGCCTGTTTCATCTTAAAATCTTTAAAACATAGTTTTATGTTTCAGGTCATTTTCTTTTTGACTTCAGCATTTGGGGATAAGTTAAAATACAAAATGTACTTTTAATACAAAATACAATTCAATTCTCACAAATATAGAAAAAGATTTACTTTCCTTTTTCTGATCAACCTGTGTAAAACGTTGATGTTAAATATTAAATCTGATGGAAAAGTCAAATCTTTACTTTGGTTTATTTGGTAAATAAAATTGATATGAAGTTCACAATTGCTGTACCCATATCAAAATAAATGAAATCTTAGATTTTTTAAAAACACATTATTGGGAAAAAGATTTCTCATCAGTACAATTAAGGGGCTAACTGGATAACTAATAAACAAACCTAACTTTGAATGAAGAAGTACATAATCTGCACACTAAACACATACAGTATAAAACTACAGACAGATAGGCCTTCCATGGAGATTCCATAACACCCCTAGCAAAAGTGATACCCTGTGAATTTCATCCATAATTTTAGAGCTCCCTTCCATTTGAATTCCAAAAATCACTCAGGGCTAAAATATATATTCAGAGAATTATGTGTATGCTATTTGTAAAATGGAGTTAATATAATGATGTTGAAAAGACCTTGAATCGTATCAATTCAATCTGAAAGTGGCAGTCTGAATATTCATACATTTATATCTAAAATTTTATATGTAATAGATATTTTAAAAAATTATTAACCTTGAACAATATTTTATTAGATTAGGATTTTATTGTAGTGTTTGCGGTAAGATGACCATGAAATGTATTTGCATTTTTCCTTCCATCCTCAAGACAAATCTTGCTGGACTGACCCAGCTGCAAAGCTCTATGGGTAGCACCTTGGTCTACTATTCGTTCAAGTTGTCCCATGTGGGCTTCTGGTGTTGCATGAGGGGGCCCTTTCATTATCTTCATGGAGCAATCTGTCAAGTGAGCTACTGAAGTATGCTGGTCTTGATACGATAACTGAGATGTTCCTTCACTGATATTATAAAAGAGCTGAAACATTACTGTGAACCTAGTAGTGTGAGTGAAGGTCTCCTTCCAACTGAATCAGATCTTCATGATCTCAAAAAAGGGCCAACTTTCAGAAAAAGCAACATGAAGTGAATACCTGTGCACCCAAATGAGAAAGACCAACAAATGCATCACCTGTGAAAGGAAGAAGGAGAAAGTCCTTGGGAGGATGATTTATAGCTTCCCAAATCTAATCCAACATTCATAGTCAAGATTTCATTATTTTTGGTTTTCTATGGTTATATACTGGCATGAAATCACCAGCATGAAATTAATAATTGGACCATTTTATAGCATTTTTTTTAGAGATGCCTCTTGTTTGCTTTAAGAATAGTAATAGTTACATTAAAAACATTGGGTAACTTGGGTCTTATTAGTGCATGGAATCAGAAATTGGTTTAGGGAATTTTGAATGAAATATTTGGATTTTTCAGGTATCTAAGATTTTAAAAAAATATTGCTGACCTTTGCTATTGACATCAATACAGAAGGATAGATCATATTCTCAATTCAGATGAATTTTAAGGAAAAAAACATATTTAAAATTTTATTTTAAGCACACATCTTAAGATTAAAGAACTAAACCCAATTTTTACTGGAATTTAAATAAATAACCACTAACCCCTTGAATGATGTTTATACAAAAGCAATCATAACTCCACTGTGGAAAATATTTTACTAAAGCCTCAAATGATTTTAGAACAAATGAAGATGAATAGGCTAATTTACCTGTAATGGGATGAATATAGAAAATATCCTCATGTTCACTGATGATTGTATATTTTACACTATTTTCCATCAAACTTTGATCATGAGCAACAACAGTAAAAACAGAAGTACCTGTGAAAGCAAATATTACATTTATTCTAAAAGATGTTAAAGTATGAAACAACTGATAACTGGTGAAATATATATTTACTGTTTACATTTTATTTTATCATATTAACGTACCAAATATATTCATTTTTGAATATCAATGGTGCATTTAGCCTACTATAATGACAGCAGAAGACAGGAAAGAGAAATAAGGATGATAAAATACTTAGAAGTTATTTATTCCAAGAACTCAACATATTAAACTTACCTAGGTATACAATGCCAGTAATGTTCAGCTAGATACACAGTAACGATTATTGGACTCTGACTTCTATTTCTAAATTCAGTTCTTAATTATTTGTAAAAAATTTAAACCATCTTAGTCTTAAAGAGTCTCTGGAATGCACAGAACAGCAGCAATGACCCAGCACATTAATAAGCATACAGAAATATAGTAAAACATTTTACTTTTATTTACTTATTAGCAATAATGCATCAACATTTCCAGCAGAATGATTCTCACCAATTAATACCAAAAAGGCCTTCTAGAACAGGCAAGTTTGTGTTATTCAAAGGTCATAAGACTGTCTTTTTTATTTTTATTTTTATTTTACTCTTTGTATTTTTTCAAAGTGTACCAGGAATAATGGATAAAACAATAAAATACAGCTTCCCTTTGAAACATCATAATTTAGGACCCTGATGGCGAACCTATGGCACGTATGCCAGAGGTAGCATATGCGCCATCGCTCCAGGTCACATTTCCGTGGCGTTTCTTTCATGAGCTTCTGTTTCCCTGCAAACGCCGAAACAGAAGCTCAGAAAAGAAAAATATCTTACCTCTTGCTACGCTGGTGGTGTTAGGATGTCCCACCTCCCACAGGCCAGCTAGTATTCGGGTCTCTACTGCACATGTCCGCGCATGCGTATGTCTGCACATGTGCATGCATGTTCGCACATGTGCACTCATATCCATGCACGCGTGCGTTCGCACCTTTCAGTTTGGGCATGCGGGTGCACCTGACCCTGCTGATTTTTTGCAAGGCCTCAAAAACAAAAACAAAATCAGTTTTGTCACTAGGCTATTGTTTGTTACTGATTTCTGTATCTCAGCTGCTGATGCACTTGTTAAATTGTAAAATAAAAACCATATTAGCCACCCAGAGTCATGAATTTGAGGTGGGTGGATATATAAATTCAATGAATGAATGACGGTATGATGAAGCAAATGATCAAATGGGCACAGAAAGATTTCTATTTTTAGTATGTTTTGTCAAAATAGCAAGATTTATAAAGGAACAGAGAAAGAAGGTGAATAGGAAAAGAAATTGGTAGCAAACTGTGAAGTGATCTTTGTGAAATCTGGTAAACAAAATCAAATAATAGCATCCTTCCTAAGCCACTGATGCTGATTTATGTAGAAAAGTAGGAGGATGGTTTCCAAAAATCTAGAAAAGAAATATATACAGCCATTCCCTCTCCCTAATTTAGAAGAGAACTGATACAAAAAATGCACGGAACAAACAAGTATTCTGTTAGTAGTTTAAATTGGACAAAGAATAAAAAAGAGCTAATCCTAACCAAATAACCATACTTAGCTCTAACTAAGCTTTAGAAACATTTGCCCCAATAGGCATTTGTTAAAATGTTATCACGATAAAGAACTGGACAATTTTACTCAATTAGGAAAACAAATTTGTAATATGCCAATATATCAGCTATGATATATTCAGGCTACTGTACATTTTCCTTTGTCAAATTATTTACAGAATCATTCTGTAAACAGAAGCAAACCTACATTAGTCCAGGAGCTGGAACAGACTGTGTTTCTACTGTTGCCTGCAATTGCATTACTACCTTTTTTTTTCTAAGCTACATTAGCAATCAATTCTATTATAAACTGCATTTTATATTACTGACAAAGGTTTTGAGGGTTAGGGGATCTTACAACCAAAATTTAAGTTAAGTTGAATTGGTACAAAAATAAAAAGGTTTAGGCACCAATGATGCATCAGAGGAACTTTGCATGGACTCTGACACCATGCTTTTTGTATAAAGCATGTTCAAGCAACAGATTAGCATGACTTTAGATGGCATTAATAGAAATATGCTGAAAATTAGTCTCTGGACAAAGTGTGCTCACTCCACTATTAACATTAATAAGAATTCCATATTAGAAATTAAAAAACAAAACATAGAACGTATAGATAAACTTTGCCAGACTGGTTCTTTTACTTGTTGCTGGCTAGGGATAATGGTATTGTAATTCACAATACCTGACTGGCTCAGTTAGGGCAGGTACATTTAGAGAACCTATCTTGTGAATAGAGGGGAGGCAGTGGCTAAGATGCTGAGCTTGTCAATCAGAAAGGTCAGCAGTTCGGGGGTTCAAATCCCTAACGCCGCATAATGGATTGAACTCCCGTTACTTCCCCAGCTTCTGCTAACCTAGCAGTTCGAAAGCATGTAAAAATGCAAGTAGAAAAATAGGTACCACCTTGGTGGGAAGGTAACAGTGTTCTGTGCGCCTTTGGCATTTAGTCATGCCGGCCACATGACCATGGAATTGTCATCAGACAGCACTGGGTCTTCAGCTTAGAAACTGAGATGAGCGCCTCCCCTAGAGTTGGGGACAACTAGCAAGTATGTGCGAGGGGAACCTTTACCTTTATCTTGTGAACAGTTGCTGCCCTAGATCTTCCTAGATCAATAGCAATAGCATTTAAACGTATATACTGCTTTATAGTGCTTTTAAAGCCCTCTCTAAGCAGTTTATAGAGTCAGCATATTGCCCCAACAATCTGGGACCTCATTTTACCGACCTCGGAAGGATGGAAGGCTGAGTCAACCTTGAGTCGGTGAAATTCAAACTGCCAAACTGCAGGCAGCTGGCAGTCAGCAGAAGTAGCCTGCAGTACTGCACTCTAACCACTGCGCCACTAAAATAATGAGGTTTCTATGTATCCTCTGTGATTTTACTCTTGATTCCCTAAGCTTGCTTTAATCAAAACTGTCCAAATGTATTTTTATTTATGTTTATTACTAGTTAGCAGCATACTGCTTTTATTCTCATATTGTATTCCCTTAGGGAATTTCCATAAAATACACCCCTTGCAAGGCCTTATTCGTAACAGACCATTTCAACATCAGATTAACTCATTCAATTCTAATAATTATATGCATATCTACTAAAAAAGAAGAAAGAAACACCTTCCATTTGAATATGTTGCTAATATTAAGCCTGGAAAAGCAGCTTACAGCTTTACTCATACTATAGTCCTTGTTTAGCGATTGCCTAGTACAGAAACTGATTGTAGTTATGATGGTGATGAAAAAGTAACATTGTGAACAATCCTCGCATTTACAACCTTCACAAATCTGTAAAGCAAAGAAAAGCTAAAGCAAGATCATATGGTAATGGTCTCATTTAGTCACTACTCCGTTTAATGACTAAATTGTTGCTCCTAATTGTGATTACTAAATAAGGACTTCCTATATAGGCTCAAATTAAGCAGTCCACACACTCCTTTGACTCCTGCAAAACATGAAACATTAAGAACTATAGTCTACTGTAGTCTCCAAAAAGAAACAACAAAGTCAATAGAGAGAAATTAATATTATGCAGCTAAAATTGTACATTCATCTTCATTTAATGATCCCGTAATCCGTTGTGGGGTGGAGTCTGAGCAACTGAGTGCAGTTGGGTGTTTACTGGCCAGATGTCCTTCCTGTCGCCAATGCGGAGTTATATTCAGCAGATATAATTTCATTGTGCCCAGAGAGAGCTAAAATTGTACACTGCTGTTTTGAAAACGTTCAAACCAAATAATTGTCTTTATAACAGGAAGTAAAAGTGCCTTACTGTCTGTTGTAGCTTAGAGCTAGTTGTGATGGCAACTGAACAATGTTTATTAGAGATAACAAAATCATGATAATCTAAAAGAGAGCTAAAGACTTTGAAATGAAATAAATAAGGCAGTCTGACATAAATCAGTAGGTAGAGAACATGTTTTAATATGGGTTGAAACTTCAAACTGTAGCTTACTTTTGCTTTTTCTGAAAGCTCTTTCTGTCCTAGGATGCCTATTAACACACATATATTCATACATATATACATAACATTACAGACAGAGGTGGTATTTAACCAGTTCGGACCAGTTCGGGCGAACCAATAGCAGCGATCCCACCCACCTCGGTGCTATGCCATCCTATTTAGCCTCGTTTTCAAGCCATGCACATGCATGCAAGCCGCGCATGTGAAGCAAGCATGCGCACTCATATTTTCGATGCTGGGCGAACCGGTAGGTCAATTATGGTAATCTCACCTCTGATTACAGAAGACACTATATAATTGGGTACTTACCCATCTCACTGTTTTCAGGAACCACTGCTTCATATGGAGAATGACTGAAAGAAATAATTTCCGTGTGTGTTTTAGAAGAGATGGTCACAACAGCTGTAGCAGTTCTAGATGGGATCCCTTGATCACATGCCACGATCAGGAGGTGGGTGAATAAGCCACCATAAGGTACAGGTTCCTTAAGAAATATTTCACCTGTATTGGAATCCATCTCAAACATTGTGGCTGGTGTCACAAACCGAAACTTCACGGTTCCATTCAGACCTAAATCTAAGTCCCTGGCTTGCACAGTAGCTATTGCCTGATTTATAGGTGTTTGAGAGGATACTTGAACTTTAAGAGGATTCTCTAAGAAAAAAGGATTATTGTCATTTACATCTTCAATCTGTACTATTATAGTAACACTTGCACTTCTTGGTTGCCGGACATCAGAATCTGTCGCTAGACCTTTAAATATATATTGAGATTCTCTCTCTCGGTCCATTGGTTTATTAGTAATGACAACACCGCTAGTTCTGTTAATAGTGAACAATCCAAAAGTTTCATCCATTAGAGTGTACACAACCTTTCCATTTGGACCTTCATCTGCATCTACAGCAAACAGTTTAAGAATTGATGACTTTTCTTCAATATCTTCACTTATAATTGCTTGATAGTAATTTCTTGTAAATAAAGGACTGTTGTCATTTTCATCCAGGACTCTGATTTGTAGTTCCGTAACAGAACTTCTTGCTGGATTGCCTAGATCAAAACACTCTATGACCAAGGTAAAATTGTTGACTATCTCTCTGTCCAAACTGCAAGTAGTCAAAAGGTCTCCTGTAGTTTTGTCCAAAGCAAAGTATCCTCCGGTATTACCACCTTCAAAATGATACAAAATGAATTATGTCAATTAAAAACAAAACAAAAACAAGAAAAACTTTCTATACCCTGTTATCTATTTACATATACGGTAAATACTATGTAAGAGCTGTGATACTGACAAAAGTCCCAAATACTAGAAATAATTTTGCCCAAAATTTTAGAGATTAACTGTTGATTCAGTATTCAGATGCAAGACTTAAATTTGCATTGTGAATTTAAGAATGAGTGATATTTTCTAAGCAAAAAAAAAGTAAGATTTTTAATGAGACAGTTAGACTTTTTCAAAGGACTTTAAAGAGTCTTTTAATAATAATATTGTATTAAAATAAATAAATCATATTAACACAAGTTAACGGTACAAAAATGCAAATATTACAATGATCACATTTTAACAGTAGTTAAATAAGGGTCAGCAAATGCTAAGTTTCAAATCTTGCTTTTTCGAAATAAATATACATTATTAAATTTTTCACCTTACCAATTATTTGATATTGCACAATTCCATTATTAGCTATATCATCATCCACAGCCAGGAGAGTTGTTATTGTTGAAGGCAGTTGGTTCTCCAATATTTGGATATCAGAAACTGGAAAGATGATTTTAGGAGTATGATCATTTTCATCTAGTACTCTAAAGATAATTGATGCTGTACTGGATAAACAAGGAGTGCCGCCATCTTGAACAAGCACTATATTTGAAAATAAGCATATTTGAAAACTGATTTATAGTAACAGATTGACAAAATCAGATTGCAAACCATCCTAAATGGTCAATGCAACACTGCTTTGTTTCATTCTAATATGTTCACATGTACAGGACACAAATGATATGAATCAAAGGTAATGTATTCCTTGTACATTTCAGACAAATTAAATTTAAAGGGAAAACTATGTGTAATCCCTGGGTCAGAGCCAGAGGTGGTATTCAGCAGGTTCTGACCAGTTTTGGAGAACCAGTAGTGGAAATTTTGAGTAGTTCGGAGAACCAGTAAATGCCACCACCTCTGACTGGCCCCGCCAACATCTATTCTCTGCCTCTCGAGTCCCAGCTGATTGGGAGGAAATTGGGATTTTGCAGTAACCTTCCCCTGGAGTAGGGTGGGAATGGACATTTTACAGTATCCTTCCTGCTACGCCCACCAAGCCACGCCCACAGACCTGGTAGTAAAAAAAATTGAATCCCATCAATGCCAAGTCATTTGTATGTACAGCATCTCAAATGCCTTACCTTTAATATGAAGAACCTCTTGAATTTCCCTGTCAAACGAGGTGGCTGTTCTAATTTCTCCAGTATTTGAGTTTATTTGAAAATTTTCATAGGCAGGTCCTGGCAGTATGTCATATTTAAGTAGAGAATTGATTCCTTAAAATGGGCACACAAATACCCACACATAAAAATCAGTCTATTTTAAATGTGTCATTATAATATTGATAATAGCTTTCAAGCAGTTTCCTGGCTTATTCATTTATTACAGAGGTGATATAGATTTATTTTTTCTATATATTTGTTCTGCACTATTTCATTAAAAAAAACATTTTAAGTAAAAATGTTTAAGGATAAAGGTATACTAATTGTGAACATTTAGAGACTTCTTTTAGACCTTCGAAGGATTGAAAAGAATGTAGCATGAGTTTTTAATTTGAACATTATGTGGCATTTGCCACATTAAAGTTCTCTATTATTAAATAAAAGAGAAAATATTCTGATTGGTCAGATACAGTTAACTCTTGTAATTCAAAATAAAATGTTATAAAGATCAAAAGCTAAGAAATAAATGTTGGTCAAAGGTTTTTTAGTCTTATTTTGGTAATTAGTATATCTTTACTAGTTAAAGATTTTACATTAATACTTACTTGTAGTTATTCTTAGTTTATCACATGGCCAAACTGACTTGTTTAAACAGCCAAATTGATTTGATTGTTTCATCAGAGAAAAGACAACATTTACGTTTATTGCTTATGGATGTTTTGCATAAAACAGTTGATTAGTTGATTTGTTGATTAGATAAGATAGATTAAAGAAAGAGAATCACAATGTAATTTATAGATAGAAGTAAATTTATAATTGTAATTATATCTGCTGTAGAGAATATTGAAAACCACATGTTAGTATTTTTTACCTTTTTTCCTATTACCTTTTTTCATTCTTGCATTTTACCCAACTTTGATTTATTTCTTTTTTCTTCCTTATTCTATATTACTTTATTAGTTTTAGAAATATTTAATAAATAATATTTTTCACTGTCCATATGAAGAATAGTAACCATTTAAACATGTAAGCATTATACTATGGTTAGATAGGTGAATAAATTATTCATAATCACACTATGAAGTAAAAGTTTAACTTTCCTGTGATAAATTGGAACTTGGTTCTGTAAGTATATTCTGATAATCCTAAGGATTTTGTACAGTGAAACTTTTTTCACTGTAATGAAAAAAGCTTCATTCACTTATTTTCTTGTAATGCATTTGCAGATGTAATGCTTCAGTCAAATTAATTACAACATATTTATCCAATATCAACAATGATCATTTACCAATTGTGAGCTTTATTCTTTGAGAATACCATATCTCTGATTATTGTGTACGTGCCTTAAAAATGGAGCTGTGATGTTAAACATATAATGTTCCATATTAGTCGGTTGTCATGACAGAAATCTGCCATATCTGAGTATAACAAAGAAAATGTTACTCATGAAATTTAACAGCTCTTTATTTTTTAGAACAGCTGTATGCCTTCTGTCTGTAACGGGAAACTTACTTCCCATTTTTGCCTTTTATAGTTTTATATGAAATTACTTCCATATTTCCTGTGGTTTTAGTGCTGAGGAAAGCATAGCATCTTTTTCATAATGTTTACAGCAAAATAATACTGTAACAATAACTATAGTCTTTTATTATAGATAAGTGTATATGTCAGGTTATTGTAGATTATTTTACCTTCAGCTATTCAACATTTCAATTTAATTCGTCTCTCGCTTTGGAAAAATGTTAAATAAAAACAGCTAATCAGAACACTATTCTGATATCAGTACAAATTACTTCTCCCTATTAGGTGGTTTCTGACTTGCATTCTTGTTTTTACAACTTTATAAATGGTACACAAGGTGTTCTCAGGCATTTTCTATTGTTTCTTTGCCTGAACAGGGGGAACTTCGGTACAATTAATGGGGAAACTATTATGAAAGGTGAGAGAACAGCTCTAATAAGTATTTTGTTAGTATCCCAAGAAATAAGGCAACATCAAGATCCATATAATCTACATAGAAAAGAATCACCTTCAAGTAAGTATCCATCCTAGCAAGATTTTGCCAAAAGGCCGAAACTCCATTTATGGAACACTAATGGCCACAAAATAGAATAAGTAACTAGCTTTTAGTACTTAGGAATAATCATGCAGGCCAGTGGCTCAAGCTCACTGTGAATATATGGCTGCTACTGGACAAAGATCTTTCAATGCTATCCTTAAATTTTTCCAAATCAAGGGAAGATATTACGTTCCAACTGAACTTTCTCAGACTAAGTCTCTAGACAATTCCTTCATGGGACTTTCGTTGGGCCCCCAGGTTTGTGTTTCACCTCTCTGGAAAATGTACAATCTAAATTAATCAGAGCAGCTCTCCAGATACCGCGCTGTGTATTATTAAACTTACAACTATGACTGGAGACAGGCATGATTAAAGTTTTTTATTTATTTATTTATTTATTTTGTTAAACATGTACGAGATAACAGGTATAAGTATAAACATGGACACGAACACAGGAAATGAGTACGAATAAATGGGGACGGTAGGCAAGCTGGTGCCCTTATGCACGCCCCCTTACAGACCTCTTAGGAACGGGGTGAGGTCCATGGTAGATAGTTTAAGGTTGAAGCTGTGGGAGTTTGAGGAGTCAGGTAGAGCATTTCAGGCATTGACCACTCTGAGGCTGAAGCCGTATTTTCTGCAATTGTATTTGGAGCGGTTTACCTTGAGTTTTTAATCTATTGTTTGCCCGTGTATTATTGCAGTTGAAGCTGAAGTAGTCATTGACAGGTAGGACAGTTGAGTCCAGAGTGCCTCTAGCTTCTATAAACGTTTGGTTAAAGCTCAACTTCTTTCCCCAGGGCTTAGCCCCACTAATCCTCGGGATGACTTCCAATCCACATGGATCAAGGCTGTGGAATTATCTTTCAAATTTAGGCTACACTCCCTCCACATTTCTTAAGATGGAATATGAAGTGGGGGGGGGAATCCCTGAAGCAAAGGTTAAAAGGATACGGAAAGGTAAGCAGAGTTAGGGAACGCTCCAACCTTCCTGTCATCAGTACACATGTTCCACACTGATACTGCAGCCAGCTGCTTCACACAACTAAAAACACCTAAGTATCAGAAAGCTTTCTCTCTTGCCGCATTGCCTGCAAGCAAGAACTGATGGAATAAAATAAATGAAGTAATAAAAAATGGGGAAGCTAAAATGCTGTGGGACTTTAGATTTTAAACTGACGAGAATCTGCCACCCAACACCCCAGACTTAACGATTTTGATAAGAACGACAAAATAAATCTGGACAGTGAACATTGCAAAACCTGGAAACAGCAGAATAGAACAGAGAAGCACAAAATACAAAACCCTAAAAATAGAAGGAACGATTATGACAAAGGAAACAAAGATAGCAGCAATAATACTGGGCACCTTGTGTGCAATTCCAAAACA
This sequence comes from Pseudoxenodon macrops, assembly GCA_032467955.1. NCBI lineage: Eukaryota > Metazoa > Chordata > Lepidosauria > Squamata > Pseudoxenodontidae > Pseudoxenodon > Pseudoxenodon macrops. The sequence goes on along the minus strand of JANHFT010006674.1, from coordinate 48,439 downwards.
TCCAGAGCACCAATTGAACACTATTGACGTTTACAAAATCATCATCCGTCAATTACAAAAGGCAGCTTTACTTCAAACAGCTTACATTCTGCTCTGACTTTAATATTATTAAACAACACCTGGCTATCCCAGATCCTTGAAAGGACTCGATAGGTGGACAACAATGTCAATTCCAGTCTAAACATCTGGCTGACTGTGCACCCAACTATAATAATAATGGTGGTTTTACTGTCAAACCTGCTATAGACCCAGATCTAAGTAAAATTAAATCCTGGAATAAATATGATAAGAGACAGACATTTTCTTCTTCTGAGCAAATTTCAGGATGTTCTTCAAGTGACAAAAATAATGTCCATGGAGGAAAAAGTAATTATTTTGCCCTTGGAGGCCAAATTACTTCTGTGGCTCAATACTTTTCATATTAAGAAATTCACACAACAAATAGACTGCTGGTCATGGAGAACAGTCTAAAGTCCTAGTCAGGGTACATCAGTGTTTTGCCAGAACATTGGCTAAGATAAGAATCTACCATAAAAAAATCAGCAATATGCTCATACCTCTATTGTTGCCATAGTAAAAATATGGAGCCAGTTTAGGAGGTTCTTAAATTATGCCTGAAGTTATAGATTGCATTCAAGAAAAGACATAAATCCACATTGCATGCAGACTGACATCTATACTATACTCAGAAAGAAACAGGAATTTGATTATTTCAAATTCAGTGGTTCCTCTGAGTTATGCTAAGGAGACTCTTTCGCTCTCCAACTGTGGTTGTGGACTGTCTGCAATGTGGGGAAGATTTCATGAGTAGAAAGTTGGCCATCTACAACATGTTTGTTGCCTCCGTTTCCTGGCCCCTTGAATCGTCTGTTGGATAAATAAGAATTTATCCACATAGTGGTCAATTATTTTCTCTTTTTAATGTAAAAAGATAAAGGTAAAGATTCCCCTCGCATGTGTGCTAGTTGTTTCCGACTCTAGGAGGCAGTGTTCATCTCTGTTTCAAAGCCGAAGAGCCAGCGCTGTCTGAAGACGTCTTAGCTGGCATGACTAAATGTCGAAGGCGCACACAATGCTGTTACCTTCACATTGAAGTGATTCCTATTTTTCTACTTACATTTTTTACATGCTTTCGAATTGCTAGGTTGGCAGAAGCTGGGACAAGTAACGGGAGCTCACGCCGTTATGTGGCGCTAGGGATTCAAACCACCGAACTGCCGATCTTTTTGATCGACAAGCTCAGCATCTTAGCCACTGAGCCACCGCATCCCTTTTTAATGTACTTCTCTGCAAAATACTTGTGTGGACAATGGTTTATGTATAAATTCTATTTCTTTTTACAGAAGGAATGAAAAAGTCAGAGACAGAATTGTCTTTGTGAATTTTGGAACAAAGAAAGGACTGAGATAGCAATCAAGGGGAGAAAAGCTATGTTTCCTTGAACAACAATTGTTGACTTGGAAACTAAACTCAAGCCAAAGTCATTGTGTTCTCTGCTTATGAAAAATTAGATTCTTTTGATATCTGTAAAGAATGTCCTGTGAAAAGCGTCTTTTTTATACTGAAGTAAAAAATCCTTTCTAAAGTTCAAATCTGGCTTTTATTTATGTATACTTTAGGCCTACTTTTACAATTTGCTGGATGGAACAGAAAGCAGGGTTATAAAAATCTTATAGTGAAACCTTATTTTTTGAATACTGTAGCCTTTTGTTAAGAAAAATTAAGATATACAGCTTTTAACGTTGCTTCGGCTACAATATTCCACATTATTCTTATCTTGTTACAAGCTATCATTGGGTACTACTAATGGAAAAATGCTGGTAAACAATAAATTCCAATATTATGTTTTCTTACGTTCTGGGAATTAGAGAGATTAGGTATTTCCTCAGATGAGAGGCAAGAATATATATATACGGTCTCATGCTTGAAAAGGGGTTGGATTAGAAGACTTTCCAAGGTGCCTCATAACTTCTAGAACCTGCTTTCTAGAATAAGATTTGTAATGACAACTGACCTTTAATACATCAACACAATTTATTTATTTATTTATTAAATTTATATACCGCCCTTCTCTCGAAAGACTCAGGGCGGTGTACAGCCAGTAATA